>JAAGAY010146985.1:0-19026 GCA_011801015.1 Ardeotis arabs | reverse complement strand
AAGGAAAAAAAAAAAAAAAAATTAAAAACATGCCTTCTTCATTAGCCAGAGCACTTTGCTACTTTTTTGGGCACAGCAGTACAACCACCATCTGAATACGATGCGGAGCTTCACTGCCATCGCAGCAGCTTGCGGGTCCCCCAGCTCCATCAGCAGCTCCTGCAGCAGGGAAACGGCCCCAAGGCCAGCGCTGCAGGGGTTTTGCAGAGGGCCCCAGCAAACTGAGCTTCTGCTCCCAATTTCTAGGGGAGAAGGCTGCAGAAGCATTTCTACTCTGCATGGGCAAACCTAACTAATGAGCCACTGGCAACCTTTCCCTTACCAGTGGCTGCAGCTCAGCCTGGGAAACTCTGCAGCTCCTGCTCAACTTTCCACACGTCTGCCATCGTCCTCGCATGGGACAGGGTTGTGCCACAGCAGCAGAGAGCCTGCAGTGGGGGAAAACTCTGCCTTTGCACTGCCCTGAGCACTGACCCATGGACAGAGCCAGCAGAAGCAGTGGAAATCCGCTGTAACCTATCTCCAGGGAAAGCCACTGTCAGACATATGCCCCTTCAACCACTTGCATCCCCCCAGCGCCAATAACATGGAGGTTAAGTAGCTTTAAAGACCTTTGGCTGGCTCTGAAGAGCTAATCTAGTTGTCTTGGAACAGGACAAGTCACCACTTGGGTATGCAAGGCTACCAAGGTGCCACCAAAGTCAAGTAGTGTATTTGAACTGGTTCTCCACCAAACAGCCAAAGCCATCACTTCATCGGGGATGAACCACTTCATCGCTCACAGTACTCCTCCAACTGAAAGTCCAGGAGAAAAGACAAATATCCATCTAAAATACGGGGGTGGGGGGTCCACGTGGCTGGAATAGGATTTTTTGGGTTGGATGTTGGCCTGGACAGCATGCAAAGCTCACATCTCTTCATTACCCCTCCAACAAGAAACGCAGCAAGACCTCATGGGCACAACCTGATCTTCCTCTTTCCACCCTACCCCACAGCTACCATCCCCTCCAGCACAGCCTGCCTGGGGACAGGCAGCCCCAGCTCCCTCCCACTCACCACCAAGTCACGCACCTTCCAGCCAAGAGCACATCCCAGCCGGGTGCCAATTTAACCCCTCTCAGCCATGATTTATTTACTAATTGCATTTCAGATTGTTATCCTCCCTGGGTGAAGGGGAGCTGGCACTGATGCACTGGCAGCCACAAGCCACCCGCAGACGGCACAGTCAAGACAGCATGGTATGTCCTGGCCTCGCGTTTAGAGGGAAGAATAAGGGGTGCAAGGCTACTGCTCCACCTGGCCGTGAGCAAGAAGGGAACCCCGGGGTGTTCTTGGGGACAGCTCTGTTCTCTGGTCAGTCAAGGCACCAGCCTGAAGCTCAGAGTCCCTATTGCCAGGGAGCCCCTAAACAGGTTCACAAACACCAGCACGGTGGGACAGCTCTCCTCACCCTGCAGTAATCACGGGTGCATGAGAAACGCGCTCCACCAGTGCTGGAGAGGTGGGATGCAGGGGCTCCGCAACACCAAGACACATCCTAGGCAGCCTCCATTAAACATCACCTAATCCAGGAAGATGTACCAAGTGCACGCTTGCTGCAACGGTCCCTGTGGTATTAACAATACGCTGCCCGAGCAGCTACCATAACTGCTAAGCCGACTCCAGCCATGGCAAGGAAAGAGATGGCTGCTCTGCATCTGATCCCTACACTACTCCCCTCTGCCTTACATTGCCCCAGAGGAGGCACTCATTGTCCTCCTCCATATTTTGTGTTGTAATTATCTTATTAGCAGAAGAGCCCTTAATCACAAAGCCACAGTCCCAGAAAACCAGAGTCTTACAGCAGCCCTCGTGTCCCAGGACACACATGGGGTCACACATGCACGCCGAGCCTTTCCAAGGGTGCAGCCAACTGGAAGATGCACTGCTGTAACACAGGTGCCTACCAAACCGACACTAGAAGGGAAGGTCAATGCACTATCCTTGTAATGGTAGAAGAACAGACTCCCAAGTCTTAAAATAAAAATGAAATAAATGCAAAGGCTGAGCACTTACCTGAACAGAGCTGCCAGCCTCCATCTCCTGGATCCCGGGGGAGCAGAGCCAGCACAAACCAACCTGACGGCTCCACAGAGCACTTATCCCACCTGGGCACCCTGCAGTGTTGATATCTTCTGGTTTTGATAACTTGCAGCATTTTATATGGCAAGTTTCAGATTTCACATTTTAATTAAGTTCTTGCTTCTGTATTCAAGGTATAGTTTGAGAAATCCCAGTTCTCGTTTTAAAACAAAAACATAAGCATATAGCTTTCACAGAAGGAAAGTAAAATTTAAAATAAGGTGCACGAGCAGCTTAGAAATCAAGGAGGAATCCAAGCCATGTTTAGGAAAACAAAAGCAAGACTTAAAATTAATCTCAAAACTTTTCAAAGGGTTGAACCCTTGAAATCAGAAAAAACAGTTGCTAGACTTCTCAGCCCACCTGAAGTAGCTGATGGAGAACTGCTGGCTGCTTGCAGCACTCAAAGTGGATTTGCCTTACAAAGCCAGGAATGAAAGCTAGCAGCATGCTCACTCCTATCCCACACCAGTCCTTTCGGGCAACAGGGAGGAGACACTCCATCCCCTTGCACCTGGGGTTCATAAAACTTTACCCAGGTGGGACCAGGCATGGGGCTTTAAGGAACCTGCAGAAAAGACACTGTGAAAAGGGAAAGTGCTGGTGGCAGCTTTTTTTTTTTTTTTTTAATCTTGCCTCTCAAATTAGAGCCTCTAACAGCAAAATAACAAGTGGAGGAAAATAGTACATACTCTGATTCCCCTCTCTACATGTGCTGCTTAATTTTTTCCTATTTAAGCAAAGCCAACAGGTACAGTGAATTATATACCTGTGAGCTTTGGGAGTACTAAGAAGTCACTCTAGAAATGCTGGAAGCAATAAGACAAGCAGGACAGACGAGCTTGAAAGTTTCCAACGTATCTTCAACTAGAAGCACTGTGTTTCTCTTCACTGGAAGCTAGCAGCATCCCACACTTGCTTCCTTAGGGAAATTTAAAAGCAAGATCAAGGTTTGCAGCTGAGCATGGAGACAAGTTTAACACCGATACATACAGAAAAACAGTAGAGTTTGGGGTTTTTTTACAAAAACTGCATTATGATCCCTGCAAGAGGGCACCAACCTGCTACAGGGAAGCCAAAAAGCCAAGGGAGAGGCAGAGGAAGCGCCAGCTGCACCAGCTCTGCTCCAACTGCAAGAGATGGAGGCTGGGACCAAAGACACTTCTCCACCCGTCCCTGGAGCCAGGGGATTTGCCATGGTACTAAGTCTCTCCTGCAGCACTGAATAGCAGCTGCGATATTTAAGAGAAACAGGCAATCTCTTTCACCTCAGAGAATCACCCCAAAAGGCCCAGGTGCGCTTACCAGCTTTTGACCACTCTTCCCTCACCCAGTGCCTGCCTTGTGCAGCTCTCCAGCCAGGCTGCCAGCAGCAGCTGAAACGCAGACAAACCAGGAATAACAGCCCCATCTACTGGGGCCTTGGAAATTATCTGCACCCTAGCATTTCGCAACTGTGCAACCCATCACCAGCATCGATCTCAAACCTGGTGGGCAGAAGCGATGCTCAGGTGTTCGCCGGTCACCAGAAAGCCACTTTTGTTCACGTGCCTGTGTCTGAGAGTGGCGAAAGATCGGTATTGACCGAGGTCAGACCCAAAAGGCAAATATCCAGACCGTCTCCTTCACTCTCACCATCCCCCTCAGCACTCCAGCAGTAAGGTGGGAACCAGCTTCTTGGGCAATGCTAACAAATTCAACATTACAAGTGATAATCAAGACATCTGAGCTTCACGGCAGCTTTCTATGTTTTATGGCCACACCATGGGGTTTCCAGCCACGGCACAGGAACGTGCAGTGGCAGCGTGCATGGTTATGGCAAAGCTTGGCACTTGATGCGACTGTCCTCATGGCAGACCAGCTCCAAATTGTGCGACGTGCCGCACTTCTTCCCATGCTGAGCTCCCTGCTTTGCACGACCCTAAATCAAAACCTAACTCATATGTAGGGTGGGAAGGTGTATAGTCCCTTTGAACAACTGAAAGTTTAATTTTTTCAGCCCTCAGCACCCAACTCCAGCTCATACAATATGCCCCATTCCCTCCTCTTCTGAGCTGCCTGCCGTTAAAAGCCCAAGCCCTCACAGGAAGGGCGCTCTGTGCTAGATGCGCAGGAGTGCTATGGTACCTCTTGTTCTGCCCGAGAGTCACTGGCAAGACTCTGTAACCAAACTGCAGAGAGTAAGCTGCGTGACTCAACTCAAGGAACCCTTCTGGGTGTAGTGCAATGGCATTTAAAAGGAACGCAAAGATTTTATACCACAGCAGGTTTCTACGGCCTCTAAAGCAGGGCTAGAGCCATCATTTCAAAGGATACATCCCATGTCCTTTAGAGGATTTATTTTATTCATGCTTAAACAGTACTAGCAAAAACAGTAATCTTGTAGCCAGTGAAACAAACACTGACAGAAATACTGAGGACTCACACGAGAACACGAGTAAAACACAGGCTTTATGAACTTTATAAGCTGAGCCTTTAAGCAGAAGCCTAGAAAATACGTTAAACTACAGAGGAAACTAAAACAAAAAATATCTTCGTTACGTAGTTTTATTCATCAGTGACTACTGAATGTATACAGGAAAAGGTATAAAAATGACACGCTTTCAAATTTGGACAGTAGAAGAATGGCAGTGAGTATTCTTAAAAATACAAGTATTAAACAAGCAAATAAAAACAGCTTCAGAAACCAGTGTCCCAGGAAGCAGGAAATTCAGAAAATCACAGCTGTGGATGAGATTGTAGATAGCAAGACCATGCCCAAGGTGTTTATCACAGCCTGCCTCTTTGCAGGGCTGATAATCAAGGATGCTCTTTATTCCTATTGCTACATACAGCTGTAACGCATCGTTCTACCTTTACCTGTCATACAGACTCGATGCAGATGAGGTTTTCACAAAATCAGAGGCTTTGTGGTTTTCGTAAACTCTAGGCTGCAAGGGGCTGGGAGCTGGTAGCGCCAAGCTTTGGCTGTAGGAAATAAATTTTGCCTGAAGCGCTGGCCAATGTCTCTTTGGAAGCTGCAGAGCAGTGGGGAGATAACCCAGCAATTCCTTGGTCCCACAGTAATAACAAGGCAAATCTGAAACACTGTTCTTCCTCTGCTGCAATGAATGTATTCAAGACAACAGGGCTCATCTGACCTGAGAAGGTTCAGGATACACAGCTTTGGAGAGCACTGAGTTTGTGACAATTGTGGATTTACCATGTGCTTTACTCCATGTAAAGTCTCTCTGTACCAGGACGCTATTAACCCAAGAAAGAAGGAAGCCCTCCCAGCTTCTTGCACCTGCACATTAGCAAAACCTGGGAAGCTGAGAAAAGTCCTTGGTCTCTTTAGCAACAACTCATAACATCAGTGTATTATCAGCATTCTTCACATACCAAATCCCGTACTAAATCCAAAACGCAGCAGCTACTGGGAAGGACATTAGCTCCATCCCAGCCAAAACCAGGACAATCACACACACCCCTCACTATCCTTTACACACTTACAAACAAGCTGCACACTGATTTTTGTAAACAGGTTTCCAGTGACTACACCACACTCCTAAAAGACAGCATCAACCATCCTACAACCATTTTCACTGCTTCACAAAGCAAAACAGCCTACAGACGGAAAGAGTGGAACATTTCTGCAGCCTGGATAGAGCCGAGTCTCTTCAGCTAGGCATAAAGCCCTTTGCTTCCTGTAAAAGAAAAGCCTTGATGTAATCCTGCAACAATATTCTGATGCTAAAAATAGCATGTGATTTTTTGGGCCAAGAAATGACTGGAGAAGAAAAGGAACATCTGTGAACGGGGGCACATAAATTAGGGAGGGAATTAGAAAGCATGTATCTCCTGCACGAGATTCCTGGATCAGACAGTGGCACATTGGTGAAGATGACTCTTCAACAGCTCGTTTCTCCAGAGGGATTCTGTGATGCTCAGCAACATCAGCTAGCTCCTGTTGAGATCAAATGTGGAAGAGAGAAGCTGTCCTAAGCAGCATATCTTGCCCAGTCCAACAAACTCAAATCAAATGCAAAGAGAAGGTCGTGGAAAAAGGGAATATTGCCAAACCCTGAGACCTCAATCCAGAAGAACATGGTGACAAGTTCTCTGATGTCCTTTTTCCAACACCAACACTGCATTTGCTAGAAAAAATAATAAACAAGCTGTGTCTCTAGGAACTCCTGGCTCCTCTTCCTATCCCTCTGCATTGCTCAACAGACCATATACACAAAGTATTTGTCACAGGGGAAGCTCTGGCAGATGCGAGATCTCCTCCCATGTCTCTGCTGCTGCCTCCACTCCTTGTGCTGAGACCTCACCTCCCTTGTGCCCCAGTGTGCGGAGGAATGTAGCCTTCCTGCAACATGTCCTCTGTTGCTGCAGCCAAGGCTGCCTCCTTTTGTAAAGGACTGCTACTCATCCCCTCCGCAGAGCTCCAGACAAATTAGCTCTCCTATCCCACCTCAGTTATCCCAAAAAGGTAATTCTGATTCCATATATAGACATACAGCTCCTGAATCTCTTTGCCCAGGCTGCATGGATCCACCTCTCGTTTGCAGTCCTTGGTCCTAACAAAACACAAGGATGTGCCAGAAACACACATCCGAAAAACACAGCGCACAAACAGAATGGGAAGGGCTCTTTCAGGGCCAAACAGTAAAGTGCTCACATGCGTCTCAGCTAAAAGCTGTTAATTATTAACACTATCTTCAGTTGCCTTGCATCTGGTAGGTAAAGGCAACAGGAAAAAAGACCAGCTTCCTTTGGACAGATATTGTGCAATAATATGCATAGATTTCTTTTTTTTTACTGTTAATATGCACCTTACAGTAAAAGCAAACAAGCACATGTGCTAAACGAAAACAATTTAATATATTTTTTACAAGTTGATTGCAACAGCTGAAATTAGAAAAAGAACAGTGAGACCACAGCAAACCTCCATTTCTCTGGGTGAAGGGTCTGCCTCCCATTATTGCTATTCATCACAGAAATAATATAACCCTCAAAATAGTAAAGCAGATGAATTAACTTTTTTTGAAGATTACTGCAGCATTTTTCAAGAACTCTTCAGTGACACGGTCGCTGGAACTGGTGTTTCACCATGGGAGCAGCTCCCACTCCAGGGCTCTCCTCTCCACGCCCTGTGGCTGGGCTGCCACTCCCACCCAGGTCCGCCTCGCCTCACACACCGGTGAAACCACGCGCGGGGGCGACCAAGTGCCCCGTTTCGGGCCAGCCGAGACCCACACACGCCCACACACGCATAGACAGCAGCGTGCAAACCAGCACCACCCCCCCCCGCCATATGACCTAGTGACGCAATACTCGCCCTGGCCGTAGCCCCAATAGGAAGACACTACGTCACCAGGGGGCGTGGAGCCAGGAAAGGCGGGAAACGGGAAGCCCGCCCCCGCCACCGGAGCTGTAGCCGGGTTCGCTCGGACCCACAGCCCCCACCACTCGAGCCACGGAGCTGGGTGTAAGAGCAGCGCACAGACTCTCCCACCCGCGACCAAGGACCGCGCCCCACACTACTGACGGATTTCACCTGCCAAGAAGCTTAAACACGCAGCACCAAGCAGGGTGTGTATTAAACCAGCCTTTATTTCTCTCACAGGATCACGGGGCCGAAGTTAAGACCACTCCGTGGCAGTGCCAACCCACTCAGTAGCCTGGGCTGTAGGAGCTGCTGACCAGTCCTCGGTGGCAGGCTGGGCGCTCCAGTCCTCTGCAATTAGGAAGACAACAACGCTCAGTGCACACCCCAGCTCTTCCCACCCACACCACTGCATACCCCACTTCCCAGACATCCATCCCCCAAACTGACCTGTGGGGAACTGCTGGATGGGCACAGACGGGACCTGCACTCCCTCAGACCAATCTGCGACCTCAGGCTGAGGAGGAGCGGTGAACTCAGGAGCTGGGGCCGTCCATTCGGTCTGGAACTCCTCCTTCGTAACTGCTTTCTCAGCAGCAGCCTGCTCCTCCTTTTCGATCTGCGATGGAAGAACATGGCCTAAATCTCCCAGAAACACCTCACCACCCTCACTATCACAGACCAGACAACATGCACCAACCAACAACAGACTGATTAACTGAAGCAGGAGCACAAGCAGGACATCTCACACAGCCATGCTTCCTCCCACAGGTGTCCTACCTCCTCGGGATCCCTGTAGAAGTACAGGTCAGGCATGACTTCCCATGGGTGCTCACGGGAGATGGTGCCACGCATACGCAGGACCTCCCGAGCCAGCATCCACCACATCAGACCCACTGAATGGGCTCCCTGGAACAGAAGAAAGCACGTAAGATTTCCTGTAAAGCTAAACCTTTGAAAACGCCCTTTTTCCTTAAAAGAGCAAAAGACTTATTTGCACTCAAATCCAAGGTTCTCACTTGGCTAGAGAAAGGCATTACTTGCTAATGCCCAGACTTAGGTACTTGAACCCAGGAAAGGGCAACTCTTCGAGTTCCCAGTGATATTTTCAGGTCTCTGCAGAAACAGCAGCGCACTTCAATCACCAGCATCTGAATTTGCTGTATTGCCTGAAGCCATTCTCCTGCTATGGAGTTTCATACTGCTCACTACCCCACATGAATCTCATCCAAAAGACAGAGATTATTGCTCACCACATACGCTAGAACGAAGAAATAGAAAACTTGACCAAATGAGCAAATCTTACAGACAGGCTCAGATTTGGCTTACAATAGTCTTGGTGAATGACAACATCTGGATAGAGATCAAAGACAGTTTCCATCTCTCTAGACTTTACCTTTCAGGTGGTTTCTGGCAAGGTAACATTTCAGAGCAGTTTCTTCATCAGTTCACTTTATCTTTCATTCATATCAGAAATTGTGGCAAGAATTACTACCAAACTCCACTCATTGGGCCACAAAGACCCTCATGGGGTCAGCGAAAAGCCCTGCCATGTTACTATAGCACACGTCCTACACTTGAGAGTTCCTTGGCCAGAAAAGGGCCTCAGCTCCAAGCTCCAACTGTGTGCAGGTCTTCTCCTCCTCCCCACCCACCTGCTAGCTCACGAGAGGCCTTAATTAGCTCGTCACCCTGGGAGACATGAGATACAAGCCAACTCTGCCCCTGCAGAAAGCATCCATCCTGCAACCTAGGACAAGCTCTGGAAGAAGCAGCTTTGAAAGCTGCAACAAAGCCATTACCTTATTGTTGCAGGGAATAGCAATATCCACGTAGCGCAGTGGGGAGTCAGTGTTGCACAGAGCAATGGTGGGGATGTTGACGTAAGATGCTTCTGTCAGTGGCTGATGATCAGCCCGGGGGTCTGTAACAACCAGGAGTCGTGGCTCTCGGAAAGCCGCTTGGATCTGATTTGTGAAGGTACCGGGGGTGAAACGTCCAGCAATAGGAGTAGCCCCAGTAGCAGCAGCAAACTTCAGAACAGCACGCTGCAAAATGGACCATAGCAAAGATGAAGCAGGAAAACTGCATTTTAACCGGTCACCCAGGCATGCTGTCAGTGAAAATGCACAAACTTTAACTGAACTTTTATTTCAATTCCTGTGAAATCAGGGCTCACCAACAACTTTGCATTCAGAATGAGACAAAATAAAAATGCTTTTTAAAAATAGCTACACCAACACTAGATCACATCCACTTGCAAAGCAAGAAATCAGGACACAGAAAAAAAAAAATCCCTTGTTTTTCCTGAACTTAGTTGCAACCTCCACTCCAAAGACTCTTAATCAAATCATGAAAGGGTGGCTAAAACAAATAGCTTATAAAAAAAACAAAGCCAATTTTCTTCCAGTATTTCTACATTTTTTCATTATCCAGTAGTATAACTTCAGGAACTGCAGGAAAAGCTTAGTAGTAAGCATACAGAAACTGTAGCTGAGTCCATTAAAACTGCAGTTGGCAGCTCTCACTCACTTGCAACAGCTTTCAGCTTCTCAGGCATCAGGCAGACAGGCATGTAGCAGGGCCTACTATCAAACTCCATTCACAGAGGAAGCTCCTCTCCTGGCGTTAGCGAAAACCCTGCCATGGGATTTGCTGTAGCACACTTCCGACACTTGAGAGCTCATCGGCCAGAAACTGACCTCAGCATCAAGCTTTAACAGCGTGCAGATCAAGTCCATAGGAACCCAAGCTTTTCCTTTGTACACCTACTCCATGTCATTCATAATCTTCCTGTATGTTTGTGGCACCACTTCCATTACTCCACGGAAACTAAGCTCACAGATAAACTTCAGTGGCTAATTAGATTTTATTTAAAGGTGGTGTGCCCTTCTGTAACAGATTTTTGCTAACAATCTAGAGACAAAACTAAAAATATACTAGTTACTACACCTTGTTCAATAACAGAGCAAATTATTTATTTGAGACCTTTTTTATCAGGTGTCTACTGTCCCCAAAAAGTAGTGCTGATGACTCACACAATTACTGGGGGGATGCCAGCAGGGGGCTGACCACTAATATGTCAGAAATCCAACAGTAAGTATCCGAAGGAGGATATGAAAGAAAAACAAGTTACCAAATGCCCTGAAACTACAGAAATGGGGGATGGGTTTCAACTGATGTAACTAAGCCGCAAGTGGAAAATAAGAAACATTCCCCCAAAAAAAGTGATCCTAGAGCCAAAATTCATGTTACTCCCTTTTATCATCAAGCTACCACTGGCAGGCAATGACGCATGGCAAGAGAGTCCTGCTCTCAAGACTGCAGGCCTCATGACCCATGAACATCCATACCTGTCCAGTATTTCTAGAAGAAATGACGCTCACATCAGCTGGGTTCTCAATGGCAACAATGGCACGGGCTGCCAGGAGGAGTTTTTCCCAGGTCCTCTTCAGATTGATGATGTAAATACCTATTGGTGACAAAAGGATTTAGAGCAACCAGCAAATACAAGATCCTAAAACAGGATAGCACTCTTCTGCCATTAAACTTGTCACATGGCTGTGCTTACTCCAAAATTCTGGTGGAAAGCTATTGCACGGAAAATCCTCCCACATGGTTTTAATGAAGCACACTTCCAGCACCTATCAGCATAAACCAGGGCCTGGTATGAGCTTCATTCTTTTAATAGGGTGCAGCTCAGACTGACAATGCAGACAAGAACAGAAATCACTACTGAGACATTAAAACCATACTGTTACTATAGTCAAGAACTAGCAGAAGTGCCCAAATCCAGCTGTGATTGATTTACTAAGTTCTAAAATCCGTATTTCGTCCTACTTCTCCGAGTATCACGATTCAATCACTAAAGACGTCTGCACCTTTCAGGCCACGCAGAAACTGCTAGAGCTCACACATTAGCGTTTTCCTGCTTTCCTCAGCTGTGCCCGCAAAATCCCTACTAGCCACCCATCCTACGGGTTTACCATCGCTTTTCCTTTTGTAGATATACTGCTCCATCTGGAAGTCAAGGTTGGTGCCTCCCAGGTGGGTCCCGGCAGCGAGGAACTTGAGGACATCCTCCTCCTTCATCTGCAGGACATCGAGACCTCCGGACATTGTGGGGCTTCCCTTTGGAAGCAACGACAGGGAACCTGCGGGCACAAGCACCCGGCTCAGCCAGGCGGGGACTCCCAACTCCTTCTGCCCCACGAGGGCCAACGTGCCCGCCCGGAGCCCCAGCCGCCATCTTGGCTGCGCCGGCCGCCTTCCCTCCCCCGCCCCATCGCGTCCGGCGGGCCTTGGCCTTTCCCACGGCTCGGCCAGCTCCGGCCGCTGGCAGCGCGGAGGGGCACGCAGAGGCCTCACTGTCGGCGAGGCGAGATCACCACCGCTGCCCCGGAGCCCACCCACCGAGCCGGCGGACCGCACTCACGCTAACAACGCCGTGTGGAGGCCTGCTCGGGCGCGGAACGGAAAGGAAGGCCGCTGCTGCGTGACGCCTATATATAGCCTCCCCGGCCAATGGGGAGCCGCGGGAGGGGCGGGGCTCCGCCGGTTGCTAAGGGAGGAAGCGCCTTAGCGACCGCGGCCGGGCCTGGGCCGTGTCGGGTCCGCCCGGAATCCCCGCACGGGGCTTGAGTCCGGGCGTTCCCGCTCTTCTCGAGGTTTTTCCCTGTTCTGGGAGCGCTTCATGAAAGAAATTTGTAAGACGGGAGCGTCCTCCGGTGTGCTGTGGCTTGTGCTCTTGAGAAAATGTAATGGCTTCCTTTGAGCTCTTGAAGTAAAGGGAATATTTATGGTAATGCTCTATAATTCTGTTTTCCTGTTGAAAGTGACACACAGCCTCTTGCTTTCAGGGGTTGATGGTTATTTGATGAAGTATATACATAGCTTCCAAATGGCGTGCAGCGAGAGGCCTGTGAGAGGCTGTAAGAGGATTGCACAGCCAAGGCCATCCCTGCCTTTTCAAGAAACTACAAATTACAGTAGAAACAGGTTAAACTGGCATTGAACACTCTCTTCCGCAGTGGACACTAATGTGATGACTTCCCCTTTGGAGGATTTGTTTGTTTGTTTGCTTTTAAGAAGTATCAGAAAGTGCTCAGACTTCCTGTGCTCCGTCATCTTTCTCCTCTTCTCTGTCGTATTCAGGGAGCAGACGCAGGCCTGAGAGCGGAGTTCCTTAGAAAAAAAAAAGAAAAGAAGCGATATTTACTTTGTTATTTTTGCTATTGTCCAAATCTGGATAAATTTCTGGACAGTGCAGACACTGTTGCCAGTGCCTTCTGCAAGTAACAATTCATGTCCATGTCTTTCTAATAACAGCATCCCTGTAGTTTTCTCTCATCTATTTTAACCTAATACAACTACAGCAGTTAGTTGGGCATCGAACCTCCTGGTAGGCCCTTTGCAATGACTGCGCACTGAGTTGCTCTGGAGGAGATTATTTAAGTAGCAGGTGTTTAGGATTAAAGTAAGTTTTCTTATAGAATGTTAGAATTAATTGTGTGATTGCTTAGAACTAAATTAGAATCAAGTGTGTATTTGCTTGAAGTGAGGTTGAATTGTAGCTTGCTTATACCTTAGCATGAGTAGGCTTTGTTTAAAATTTAGCATAAGTGAACTTTAAATGAACTCTGTTTGTTAGCATGAATGGCTAAGCAAAGGAGGTAACAAAGGAGTATGGGACATCCCATTCTACAAGATAAGGGGAACCAAACCTGCAACTCAAGGAAAAAAAAGACCTTCAAAACACGCAGCAGATGACCAGAGGCCAGTCCAAGCCAGAAGATAATGAAACTAATGACCAGCTGCAAACTTTGAAGATAGGGAAACTGCCCGCTTAGAGACAGGGAGGGCATCTGATGGGGAGAAAGAAGCCCCCAGCCTCTGAAACCTTATTGGACCAACTGTCCTGTGGACAGCGAGTGAAGAGGAGCAAGAAAACCCCAGCCCAGAAATACCATTGGACTAACTGTTGTGTGGACAGCACGGAAAGGGTGCATGCCAGGTGGGAATTTAAGATTGTAAAGGGTATAATTGCCCAGGTGTTCTTTGTTCTAGGTTACTCATAGGAGAGTCCCAGCTTGAGCTCAAATAAACCGACTCTGTGGCAGAAGCTAGGGTCCGAACACTTCAATACAGTCGGGACTAAGTCTGGATCCAGCCACACCTAGGCTCCTTCCTGGGAAGGAGTTTAGAAAGCAAGGGGGTCCAGTGTGAATCCTGCAACTTGGCGGAAGGGTCTTCCTGAGGTTACAACGTCAACTCACCTATGTTCTTTGCTTCCTGTAAAATGAGATCTTGTCCTGTTTTGGTGAGCAGCGGTTTGTGCATTTACGGTCAGCCACTTTCCATCACTCCCACAAAACTTCAACCTGCAAGTCAGGAGCTGCCTCTCACACAGTTCTTGTTTTCTTTATGCTTGTTAGATGATCTTAATTAGGAAGATTACCAGATCAGTTTTAGAACATTCTCTAAGAGAATAATTCACACATTTGCCACATGGTGATGCCAAAGGTATGTAAAACAAAATCCAGCAAGCGGTTAAGTGAGCTTTCGGCAAAAACATGAACTATCACACAGGTGCCTAACAGATTATAGACTTCTGTTGCACTTTGAAAAGTGCACTGTGGATAGTGAGAGCTGACCTGTTGGGGCTATGTACAACATGCATCTCCTAACAGGAGCACGATGTAAACACTAGCTCGAGGGGGGAGAGGGGAGGTGCTGGTTTTACACTGGTGTGTGCAGTGGATTTAGTCTAGAGAGCTCTTCTGCATAATTAGAAAACAACTGTATTAAAAGTGTATTTGAACATAAAAATTGGAAGCTCAGTAACAAATAGTGCAGTCAATACGCTGTTGTCAAAGGAGGCCTGCTGGTAGGTATTCCAGACAACTCTGGAATCTCTAATACTTAACTTATTTCTTTTTGTTACAGTTTGGGCTCTTTCTGGTAGACCATGAGCTCTGTAGCCCATGAGAGGGCTTGGAAGAGTCATGCTAAAGCTTGATAGTAAAGTGGTTTTAATTATTTTCTTAAGCAACCTGAAAGTTTGTTTTATTTTTTAACTGTGTGCTGAGACATTTGAAAATAAATCTCTGTCACTGATGAACACGTCCCTCAGGTAGAAGTGTGTCTGTCTTACCGTGTATTTTAGACCATGCCTCTCCTGTCACTATTCACACTGAACGTGGTTACATAATTATACACAGAGTGTGGCAGACGTTGTTTTTTAAAAGTTGATTTAGCTTCAAAATATTCCTTGACTGAAACTTCTCACAGCTTAGCCATCATATCTGATTACAAAGGTATTGAAGCTGATATTAAATGTAATGAGCTTGACTGCGAAGGTTAGAGATGTTCCTGCTTCTGTTGCGCAAACTGTTGTCAGTCACTGACAGCAATCAGTGAAATGCTTGGAAGAGACCCTGGAGTGACGCACCCCACCATTCTCAGCAACAGGCTACCCTCAAGCAGTGGGGAACAGCACACGTGGTGGGAAAAGTTCTTGAGTAACTCAGGTGGATAAGGCCATAGCTGGGGCTGCTGCTGTTTGAGCTGCTCTGGTTTGGTGTGCTGAGAGGTTTGGAAGGGGGTGGGATGATGCTTGCCCCATCCCTTCCCACAGACAGCTGAGACAGCATACTTGGGCATGGCTTCTCTAGCATGTCTGCTCCATGGGCTGGACTGTGCTTGCAGAAGCCAGCTCAGGCAGGCTCAGATCCTAGGAAACAAAACCAAGGCATTCAGTGGCTACATCCGTGTGCAAATCTGGCATTTCTTCTACCTTTACCTGATGAGCATGATTTTATTGACAGGATTCCCCAGAGTGAATGGCTGTGCACCCCAAAACGACTGTCCAGATTTGTCTGGTTGGATTTTACTTGCCTCATTCAATTGCCAGGGAATTGTTTTGCTTGAGCCATGATTCCTCTGTGCAGTCTCAGTGCAGCACAAGCAGGTTCATGCTGTACGCGCTGACACCTGACCTATCAGAGCAGCAGAGCTTCCCGTGCTCCCACCTAGCTCCGGAGGCTCACCATTAGGACCTTGGCTCCTGCCAGGCCTCGTCTGTCAGCAGGGTCTCTGGTGCAGAGCCTGGAGCATAACAAAACCTCTCCCTGCCTCACCAGAGACCTGCTCCCAAAGCCTTGGGCAACCCCGCAACGGAGTGGCGAGGGTCAGCACTTGGGTGCGGATGTTTTCAGATCACATGTGATTAAGCAGCACAAGAGAAAAGCTGCATTTGGCAGAGGATCATCTGAAGTCCTGGAGGGAATATGGGAATTTCTGGTGCTTTAATAAAAAAGTGCAGGGAGGGGGAGGTGCAGCAGGTGCACCCACTCGATAAAGACCAGGGCTATCCACACAGTGGCCACGGGTTCTTTTCGCGCCCTGACTTTCGCGCCCTCACCATACACAGCCTCAGAAGACGGCACCCTCAGCCAACAAGAGCTGGTGTGGCCCTCTGTGACCATCGGATTCGACCTGGGTATAAGCGGAGCCCCTGCTGGGGAGCCATTTTGAGTTGGTCCTTCTCAGAGCAGCGGGTCTGTGGTCAGGGACTCTTCCCTTGGGTCAGGATGCCACCCAAGGAAACTCTTCGAGGTTGAGATCCCTCGGCTTGTAGGTGAGTGAGCGTGCACATTTTGGATCCTCATTTCTAAGGCTTAAAACTTCTTAAGTCGTTTGTGCAGTGTTAATTCCTCGTACATCCTGCACCTGTGGTTTACTGATGTGGTCGGAGTGTTGAATGGTTGATAAACCTCATTTCGAGTTGGTTCTCTGCTAAACAGTCTTGGTTAGAATAAAGTTTATTTTATCTCCTATCGAATTTGAATTTGTAAGCCCCTGCAACAGGGGAGAGAGGGAGGCAGACAAACCACATCACGCATGAAAGTTGTGGGGAAAAAACCAATTCTGTACGAAAGAGATACAAAAGCATTTCCCAAATCTATGGGCCCGACACACATGCCATACACACACAGAAATGCCAGATAACAATTTTAGCTGAGTGTAGCTTTCTCCTTGAATTCAGTCTGTTCTCCCACGGACTGGAGTAGGGGGCTGTAACGGGACACCCCAGTGGTGGGAGAGCGCCGCTCGGCTGCAGTGGAGGTGTTCTCTGCTGCCAAAAGGGATCCTCTAACAATAGATCAAATGGTGCCTCTTGGGAAGAGGCTCTGGAGAAAAGCTGTTTGGGCAGTATCTTCCCTGCTGGATGTGCCAGTGGGTGTCATCCAAGAAACTGTGTTGCACCCCTGGAACTGGACCCTCCAGAAGACAAAGAGGAACCCATGGAGATTGACCCACCTCCAGTGAAGCTGCATAATACCATGGCTCTTTGTGAATACTGTCTTGACTTGTGTTCCAAAGGTTTGTTATTACTTGTTTCATGTTCTGGGGAAACATACTTTGGCAATATTCCCTCATTTCTAATTCTGCAAAGCTAGAATTGCCTAACATCTGTCACAAAATTTGTGGAGGTCTCATTTTAACCTCTTACAGGGTTTTTTTTTTTGTAATTTTTACTAAAATTCTTTAATGTATTATGATAAAATCTCCCGAAGTATTTTATAGTGATAAAATTGGAAAGTAAGAAACAGTGCAATGTGGAAAATCAGCTCGATACTTTGAAACTATATACACATGTGTGTGAGATGAGGAGTATTTTCTGCTCAGTACTGGTGTCAGTGATCATGCATGGCACGTAATACAATAAAAATAAAAGAGCAAGCAAAGGATTTGCCTAGTTTTTAGGTGAAAGGGAGATCTGTAGTTCAATGTTTAAAGGCACTGTCCTTGTAATAAAACTGTTCCTTTTATATCTCTGTCCCCCTCCACCACCCAAGAGGGTTAGGGAGCCTGTCTGCTATCTCTTCTCACAGCTGGGACAGCTGTCAGCAGCATGAGCAGAAACACCCTCTGCACTAGAGGTAGTTCTCCAAGGCAGCAGGAGAGCTCTGGGGAGTCCTGTGTTTAAGAGCAGGCACTATCATCAGCCTAATTAGGTTATCAGGTATCAGAGAAGAGGTTTGGGATCTTCACATCCGGAAGATGTGCATCTCTGTATGAGCAATATTGATGTTTTGCTTAGCACAACCTGCCTCCTACTGAATCCCACAACCATGCTGTGATAGCAGAAGGAGATCCCAGCGATCCAGCATCACCTGGCACTATGCCTCGCAGTGGAGAATGAAGTCCCAGGCACAATGTCTGGTCCCCTGCTAGGATCAGACTGCCTAAGTAGAAAAGACCTGGTTGGCAGGAGACTAAGTCATCTCCCCTCAGAGTGCTCAAAACCCCACTGTACAGGCAAATATTTCACCAGCTGGTACAGAGATTCAATTTCCATCAGTCTTTACAGAGGAAGCTGTGAAAAAGACCAGATTCCCCACTGCTATGTGCTTTTTCCATTTCAGTAAAGCTGATTTAGGTTGTACTAGCATAGCCAGTGTATATTATACGCCATAGAAGAAGAGAATATGCATTGCCTTGCATGGGCTCTGAACTCATCCAATAGTCCTGTTCTCTTGGGAAACTTCTTTCCTAAGCCTCTATTCTGTCCATCTCTTCTGGGTTGTGTTGGCTTGGGGTCTGTTTTTTTTTTTTTTAAAGAAACGCTGAAGAGATGACATAGTTCATTTTGGCAAACAGTTTTTAATAGAAACTTATAATACACCTTGTCACATAAATATTTTATATAGACACATAAACACACACAATACTCAAACCTATGCAATGTTCCAAAGCTCCAGTTCTATTTAAACAGTAAAAAAAAAAAAAAAAAAAAAACCAACAAAAACACCCAACATGTTAAATTTCTAAAACATAAATCATTGGACTATTGCTCTTGTGTCCTTACACTCCACTTAAATACTGACTGCCTCAACATGTTAATCAGTTCTGTTCTTACACCACAGCTGCAGGGACAAGCAGAGCCAATGCACATTCACTAGTAGGGAAGTCATTCCGAGAGGGATCGGATCCAACTGCCATCCTGCCATGTATAGAAGAGATCACACCACCTTATCTGGAATCCAAACTAAGGTGGCTTTGTAAATTATTACCTGCTAGGATTGTTAGTGTTGAATTGCTGGCATGATGCAGGTAGGTGATTAAGCACCTGTGTCCAGACCTTTTATTTTATTTACTTTGCATGTAGGTTGTACAGTGACCATTTGTTGTTAATGAGAAGCGTACAACCTCAAGGGCAATATATCTAAACTTCAAGTCCGCACACTTGTTCTTCTTGACTTGCTATAGCTATCAAGAAGTAGCTTAAATAAATCACTTTATAGAATCATAGAATCTTTAAGGTTGGAAAAGACCTCCAAGATCACTAAGTCCAACCAGAATCACAGAATCACAGAATTATCAAGATTGGAAAAGACCTAAAAGATCATCCAGTCCAACCATCACCAATACTTCTCAGCTAAATCATATCCCTCAACACAACATCCAAACGTTTCTTGAACACCCCCATGGTCGATGACTCCACCACCTCCCTGGGCAGTGCATTCCAG
>JAAGAY010146984.1:10560-39790 GCA_011801015.1 Ardeotis arabs | reverse complement strand
GGCCCTCCTCTGGACCTTCTCCAGCTGGTCCATGTCCTTCTTATGTTGGGGGCTCCAGAACTGGACACAGTACTCCAGGTGGGGTCTCACCAGGGCAGAGTAGAGGGGGATGTTCAGGATAGCAAATAGACTCAATCAGTGCCTTGTTAAAGAAGAGTGCCTGTGTATTTTTTTTAAGCTAATGGATTAAAATCTAACCATTTGCTAAAGAGAAATATAATTCACCTCCTCAGCAGCATCCCTTACAGCCCTAAATCTTAGACCCAGATTCAAACCATTGTAAATCTGCTGTTGCAGTTCTTTTCAAGAGCAGAAAGCCCATCCAAATTTAGATGGCTGATTCAGACTCGTACACAGGTCAGGTCCGTTCTCAGATGTGGTTGCCTGGTTTCTTGTTTGCATGCTGATGGTAGTAACATACATGTATGTGTGTATTATGAGTATTTTGGGAGACTAGATAATTCCAGGAAGCAGAGTTGTCTGGTATAGACCTTTTCTAGCAGCCTCTATTGACTTTGCTGGTTTCCAGCAATCACATTTGCAAGTTACCACTGGAATGACTTCATCTGCCACGCCATGTATCAGGCACGTTGTGTTTGTTGACACTTGTGTGAAAGACACATCTAGAGTGGCATGTTATAGAGCAAGCCTTATCTTTCCATTTGACTTTTCTGCCTCTCTGATTTTTTTTTTGCTGCACTTACTGCTTAGCCAGTTTTATTAATGCAGTGATAGCAAAGAGAGATTTCAGTATAATGAGGCAGATTTCAGGGGGCTGAGGGACAAGTGGAATAAAAACATCTGTTTAGGAGCTGCTTGGCTGAGGGCTGTCTGGCTGTTTTTTTTTAAAAAAAAACTTTGAAATTCTAATTCATATTAGACATTAAAGAACATTCAGTTTGTCATCCTGTATAAAATTACAGGATGTCAGATTGTGTCATGGCCCTTACCTTACACAGAAGTCTCATAATGGTTGTTTAATTGAAACAAAAAAAAGTATATTCTATTTACCTGCTCCTCCATTTACCTTACATAAATTACATTGCTTAATAATACCAGCAAGGAACATATCTGAGTCTGGAGAGGTTGTAAAAATATTTGCAATTAGTGTGTTATTATGACTATAAAAATACCCTGTCACTTCAGTATGTGGTAATTACAGCAGAACTGAGGTAACAATCCTTGAAAAACTGAAGCCAGGGCCTTACATCCTGATGTTCATACCCGTGTCCAAGCTCCAGCTTTGTTCAGGTAAAACTCTCACTGAGGTCTGTGAGAGCGATACCTGGATAATCAGCAAATAAACATTATTAAAAACTTGGTCGTATATTAAAAAAAATGGTAAGCAAGTACCATGTAAGTACTGTAAAATGTGTGTCATGATATATGTCCCGTAATTTATTGTGTTGCCTGTATTTGTTTGTTAGTACATAGGTCGAGGTTTTCTATGCAGGAAAATCTTGAAGTTCAACTTGTTATTCAGACTGTTCCTATGCCTATTCTTATTTGTTAGATAAACGCCCACAGAGAAATTCTCCTGGTACTCTCGGTGCACCAGTGCTGCCAAATATATAGGATGACTGACAGCTTAAACTCTCCCTAGTAAGCTGTTAAAATTGCTTGGGACGCTTTTTGGCCAGAGAGCTGAATGACTAAATAGTCCATGGGAACAGAGCTGCTTCCTCATTTCTAAAGCTATCATAAAGTGGAGGTTGATGGGGCAGTACTTACATTACAGAAAACTGTTTTGTCTGTTTTTCTGTCTTGTGAATTACGAAGTGGCTTGAATCTTAAGTTATTTTAACCCAGAATGTCCACCCAAGAACAAAATTATTTGCAACACTTGCTAAATATAGAAACAACTGCATATATTTTCAAAGCATTCAGCTGGGGATATCATACAAGAAAGCTGAAAAGTTTCTGTTCACAGAAAAATTGGGTCAGGTATCAGCTCTCCTGATGTTCATTGATGCAAAATTGTAGGCACCATCAACCGTACAGTAAGGGAGCATCAGTAAAGTAGCAGTCTCCACATCAGCTCTATGCTTGTCCAGTTTAGTTACTTGAAACTGTGACACATGTCCCCATTGTTGGTGTCTTCCATGTGCTGTGGAAGTCCAAGTGTCTGTAACCCAAATACCAACAGCCATCGTGACAAACCGGTCTCTGCTGCAACTGTTCCCCTTCCCTTTGGCAATCTTCAGTTATTGTATTTTGTCTCCCCTCCTTGGGAAATGCCATTGTTGTGGAACAGTGGCATAGAGTGGGAAGGGCGCGAAAGGGGGAGTGAGGTGGCTGCATCCTTCCTCCCCACCTCGAGTTTTATGCATGACTGCACCATTGAAAAGTAGTCCCTCCCGTAGAAACGTGTGTCACCTATTTTGGTAGCGTGAGTGTGCAAAGCACCTTCCTGCTTCCCTGTGACGGGGACTCAGAAGACATCTAGCACAAGTATACATTTGCTGAAGAAGTCTTCTGAAGCCCCATGGGATCAGGAGGATGAATTAGCATCCCATGTGGAAGCAGGTGAGGCTGAAGTGGAGCTGAATTCTCTTTTCCTCTCCCTTGACAGGGCATCCCTTTGGAGCTCCTGCGTGGTCCTACCTCTCCTGGCTCTCACCTGGATGTCTGCAGTTCTGGCAATCACAGATCGTCGGTCAGCACTTTTCCAGATCCTTTTTGCCGTCTTTGATTCATTGGAGGGCTTTGTCATCGTTATGGTCCATTGCATCTTAAGGCGGGAGGTGAGATGAATGAGTCGTTCTCTTTTATATAACCACCATACTTCCCAGAGAAAACATATGAAAAACATCCAGTCAGCCTGGTAGCTTCTCTAATCCTATTAATTTTTGCCTTTGTGTAGACAGTGAGCAAAAAAAAAATGACCATGATAGTATCAGTTAGAGGGGATGAATCAATGTCTTATGCTGAGTTTACTGCAGAGTGGAATTTGGGGGACCGCCTTAAATCAGCTAACATGTCAGATTTTGCTTGTTTAACACAAAAAAAATAATTTCCAGAATGTTTACACCTCATCTCTGAAAATGCAATATTAATAAAAACAATTTGTTTCTTCAATTTAAAGAGGGGCAACTTGTACCAAGATTTACAGAATGATTGTACGTTGGCATTAGTGCCTAGATATTCGAGCTAGAAAGTAAAGCTAGCAATAATCAAGCAAGGAAATTGAGTAAATTTTCTCCAGCTTCCCTGTGGAGATTTAAAATGGTAAATTATACGAGGGAAGAAAAGGACGAATCTTTTATGTTTTTTTTTTTTATTCATTTTATCCTACTGAGTGGATAGACTATTAATAACAGAGACAGGAAGGGTTTTTTTTCCAATATTCATTTTATCTTCTTATAGCTTAAATTAAGTAAAACAGATTAATTTCTTATGTCAGACCAATGAAATCAATGGAATTACACCACTGGCTTGGCTGAGACTGCTTCAACTAATTGCATTATGAATATGGGCCTGTATTTAACTCCCATTGCAGTCACTGGCTTTTCTTTTCCATTGATTTCAGTGAGTTTTGGCTCAGATCTATATTACAGCTGATATAGGATCATTATGAGACATTGTAGATGCCAATATAATGATTTATGCAATGGCATCCACCATAAACATATTACAAGCTACAAAATGGAAGACACATATTCTTGACGATATAAATCAAGCAACTAGAAGTGATCAACATGTAAAACCTTTGAGTTGTTCTGTTAGCATGTGAGATATGAAACATATAAACTGGTTTAAATTAATACCTCAATACTACTAAAGTAGGATCCATGTTCTTATAAGCTACCAAGGACTTTTTTTTTTTTTTGGTCCTCAGCAGAATTTAATATGGTTTGGTATTTCTGCCTGACTCCAACCTTTGCAAATCCATTTGTTTCTGCAGGTCCAGGATGCTGTGAAGTGCCGAGTAGTAGATCGTCAGGAAGAGGGCAATGGAGACTCAGGGGGCTCATTTCAGAATGGACACGCTCAGCTAATGGTAGGGAAAACTACCATCTAGTCTATTATTAAAGGGATCTATCGGCATTTTTAATCCATAACTGATAAACAAAGGGCTCTGTCCACCATAGATTTTGCAATCATCATTCTTTTTTTTCCTTTAAACCCGCACTTGTACAAATGTAGCACCTAGCATAACCTCTTTCACAAAAATATGATTACATTTCTTTGTAGTATTAAGAGGCTCAAGCTTATGCAACAAGTTTTGCAAACATCCTGGTGAGATCCTTTCTTTTCCAGAAAATGCGAAGTCAAAATATACCTCCCAGGTCTTCCAAACCTTTTCATTCCCATCACGCTGCCCTGTCTTAGCTGGAGATAGGAGGTAGTAGTTTAATACTGTTTTAATCACAGTGTGTTTTGTTGTAGCCGTTATTATACAGATGCCGTCTCAAAGGTTTCTCATTCTTCCAAAAGCACACTCGTTTACATTGCTTCACTGGGAATGTAGTTTAAGTACTCTAAACATTGGTTCTGTTGTGTAAGTCCTTTACTAACACTCCAGGATAAGGCCGTAGAAGAATAAGCTATGGGGAATCATCTGCTTCAGTGTTACAATGTAGGTGATATAAGAGGCATTTGATTTCTGAGGTTGGGGTAAGGAGCTCAGGATAATCCCAAGATTTGAATAAGTTCCAAAAATATCTCATTAATGTTAGGCCTAGATCACAACCCACTGCTGTTTTTTTTTTTTTTCCCAGTCCCTCCTGTGCAAAGCTAAATAGCTTGTGCTTGGGTACAAGATCTCATTTCAAACAGCACAATGTTTAAATCAAGACATCAATATATGCAATATGCAATATTGCAAGTATGCAATTCTACCACACCTCATAGGCATTTGTGAAAACCAGGTGCCTCATTTCTAATTTAAATGCGTAGTCTTCTCATTTTCAGACTTAGGTTCTTGCTATGCCTATTTATGGGTAATTAGAAAGCCCCTTGCGTGCCTACTACTTTTGTTCCTTCAGTAATAGACACCATAATCATATCCAGTCTCAATCTTCCTTCCAATGAGATAACACGTTGAGCTTTTTTATTCTTCCTCTGTAGGACATTTGCCTTCAAATTATTTATATAACCCTTTTCCACCTGCCCTTCAGACTTTCACCACCCTTTAAAAATGTGGATGCTATATTTGTTATTCTATTGTCACCATCCCAGGTGCTATAGTCTGAAGTTTCGTATTTTTGTCTCTCTGTATAAGTCCCAGTTTTCATTCATTATCAACTACCTTGCAAAATTCTGTGTCAGCTACAAGTTTTTTAGCATGAGATTACGTTTACTTCTGTGCTGTTGATGGATGTGTTGAGAAGTAGAGAGCTTACAATCAGTTTCTTCACATTCAGGCACAAAAAGCTCCAGAATCTAGACGTGAATGATGACTTCTTGCTGATATTTTTAGAAGAGTACAATGTTATTTTATAGCAACTGACTTGTACAATAACCAAAGAAATCAAAAGCTTTGCAGGATGGCATTTTTGCCTTTACCTTTTCCAGTGATCTCCAGATCTGCCCAATGAGTGAAAAGAACCTTAGCTGAGTAGAAATGTTTTCCACAAAATGTTATTGACCGGTATTAAATATAAACCTATACCTTATTTATTTATATGTACTAGTAGAACTAGTACAGGATGTTCGGTTACATTTTTCTGGAACTTCTATCATGAAAATGAGATTATATTTCTCTGTGTCATTGCACTTGTCCATTTAAATGTTAGCTCAGTCTTATTTTTCTTCTATTCTTTGCAGATTTATTTGATATCTCAAATAATTTACTGAGGAATTAGCAATCAAGAAGGTTGAGATAATTTCTCGACCAGCTCTTCAAAAACCCTTGGATCTCAACCCATCAATATTAAAGTTTTTATCCTAGGGGATGGGGATTTTTTTTTTACACTGTTATTAATATTGAACCGGAATGCATTTAATCACAGTAATACAAACACATGAAGTGTCTTCTTTCTGAAATGATACTAGAAATAATCAGTGAAGTCTTCTACCTTTTGCTAGTCTGTGGCCTTTCCATTACTCCGTGAAAACTTGTGACCCACTGTGACTCAGTGTATCCAGTTCTTTGAAATGTCATCTGCTAAAAGCTTTAGGAAGAGAATTAAAAAGAGTTTCATTTGGCTGTACAGATGACTTGAAAAAGTTATTCAGCTTTTGTGCCTGCAGGGACCATTGATTCTATACGCTGAGTTTCAGAAGCAGAGACTTGTTTCCACTTCATGTAACTTGGTGATAGATCACAAGAAAGCTCAGTGGGTATGGAGTGTTCTCAGTGGCATTCCCAAATCTTTTTAATGAGTGGAGGGGAATCCACTTACACAAAGTGCAGCGTGATATATCCAAAGCAGATCAGGCCAAGAACCTGTCCCCTGTTTTATAGGAATGTGCGTAAATGTGTTCCAGGGAGATATTTTAATCTGGCAGCCCAGGACTTAGTGTATGGATAAGCAGATGAACCCAGCTAAAAAGCAATGTTACAGCTTTACATGAGGTCCAAAAGCTACAGGTGGAAAAAAGTGATCCGTTTGCCATGTTTCAGAACCCAAGCAAAACATCTGTCCTCCACTCTTCTGGCAATGGTTGTGTCTGCCTCACTAATTAAACTGGGTTTTTGCATTTTCCAAATGTCTTTCTTTCCCCCACCACCTCCTTTTGACCACATCCTCTGTATTCTCTGTCTTTCAGACCGATTTTGAGAAGGACGTGGATATGGCTTGTAGATCAGGTGAGCACATCACAGGTGAGAATCAACAAGTGACCTGGTTTGGGGATTGAACTAGGCCATTTTTTTTTCCTTCCTGTTTTGTTGGTGTGTGTCTTAGTGACTTGCATGTACTTGCGTGGGCTGCCCTTGCTCTCAACCTTGGCCAAAAGAAAGCAACACCCTTAACTCTCCCCTATGCTTTGCTTATTCCGCTCTCTTGGCCTTTTAACTAAGATTAAGCCTTGTCTCTGAGGTATTAGTTCTCACCTACAGCCCATGTAACACAGTGGCAGAGAAGAGTATCAAGGAAGAAGAGGTCAGATCCATCTCTTCCTACTGCGATCCTTCTTTGCTTTAGCAACCTCTGCCCAAGGGGGTCACAC
Source organism: Ardeotis arabs (assembly GCA_011801015.1). Classification (NCBI taxonomy): domain Eukaryota; kingdom Metazoa; phylum Chordata; class Aves; order Otidiformes; family Otididae; genus Ardeotis; species Ardeotis arabs. The sequence goes on along the minus strand of JAAGAY010146984.1, from coordinate 32,674 downwards.
CAACCTCAGACATCTCTGTGCTGAGGCGAGGTGTTTTTGAGAAGGTCTGGAGTCTGGAGACCCTTCCCACCACTCCACCTGACTCCATGCACACCTCTTGTAAGCTGCCTCTACGTATGGAGGTGGGTCAGGTCTCTCCTCCTTTGCCTGCACCTTTCTGCTCTGTGTTCAGTCACACACATTCATTTTTATCTTGAAGATCTGCATGAGTTGACAGTCCCTTTCCCCAGTAACTCCCTTTTCTCTCATTGCCCTGTGGATGTCTGTGCTGTCTGGATTCTCCTTTGCTACCTGTTCGTCTCTGCAGGTTTCGTCCTCTCCTGGTCCTGGCATGCCTGACCATTTGGCTGGGGATTTTTTTTCTTACCCTTTGTAGATACTTAAGCTTTCATTTACCCTCCCAGACTTCTCCGCTCTCCCAAGCAAGAGAAATACCAGCTTGCTTGGCACTTGCATATAATTCATATCTTCCAAACCAGGATCTCCCCTAGACAAGGACAGTTCATACTATGTGTTCAGTTACCCTCATGGGAAAGCTTCTGTCTGTCTGTCTTTCTTTCTTTCGTTCTTTCCTTCTTATCTTCTTTCTTTCTTTCTCTTTCTCTCTTTTTTCTTTCTTTCTGTTTCTCACCTTCTCTTTTGCTATACACATCTACCTGTCCCTTTCATTTATCTTTTTATTTATCTAATCTATCATTTATTTATCTGCTTCTAATGTATTATCTATAATTTATCTCTTTCTCTCTATCTTGCAATCACTTATTTATCTCTGTCCTCAGCTGTCTGTCTTGCTGTACCTGTTATTTATGTATTTCTATCTCTATCAACATTTATCTCTGTCACTGTGTTTCTGTGTATTGTCTATCACTGTCACTATCATTTATCTGTCTAATATCTATCTATATCTTATTTATCTTTTCCTGTCCTTTTCTCTGACTCATTCCCTCTCCCTATGCTTATCACAGTCACAGTGTATTTATCTCACTTATCCCCGTGATATCTTATTTCACGGTCTCTTTCTGTCCATTTATCTCTTTTCAGGGTCTGTCCATTTTTTTCTTTCTGTTTCTCTGTCTCACACTCTCTAATCTAATTTCTAGCTGTCTTCCCCTTCTCATTTGTCTTTCTCCTTCTTTTTTGACACTGAAGATCTCAGTTCCAAAAATTCTCGTGCGAAAAACATGCACGTGAGACCAGGTCTCAGCTAACATACATCCAGGCTGGCTGTTGGCATACACAACCAACTACCTAGCCAGCAGCCCAGCTTGTGCTGGAACCCAAGGTAGACCCTAGGTTCCTACAATAAAGAGCCTTTCTGGATCTGCTACCGAGCTTCTTGCTCCCAAATCGAGCTTCCCAGAGGAAAGGAAGGAGCTGATTGGTTTCACATGACTTCAGGGCAGAAGACCCTGGATCAACAGCTTGCTGAAACAGCCTAGGCTTCCCTTTCTTTGCCAGCATACAGCTATACAATTTGTTTATTGATGTCTGCCTGAAGAGATATTCCTTCCCTGATAAAATTCTGTTAGTTTGCACCAAGCAGAGTAGTTAATAATAGTCCTAATTTCAGAGACCTTTCTATATGATGCATCATCCTATACATTCTGATTATTGAGTAATGAAAAATAGAAATCTGTCTGTTGGTTTCTGGACAACATTTCTCCTGGAGTCACCAGCTCTCGTGTTATGGCAAATTGGAGATATGCCTGATATTGCTCATAAGCTCCTCACTTGAATTCACTGGTAGGTTTGGGTCCATGGCTCAGTGTTAAAAGCTCACTCTGCTCCATGCTTGGAGATTGCCAGGTGCACACCTCTCCAAACCTACTTTCTGCAGCTGACATGAGCATGGAGAAGAGCCTGAATCAATAAACCTTACTGACACTCCCAAGTGAAGGCTTTGACTTCAGCAACATCTCCCCACAGCGTATGCTATGAATACGCTGTAATGCTCTGATTTATCCTAGCGTGTCCTCTAGCAATGTCAAGACAACTGTGCCTGCCATAGTTACACCCAGTGCATTTAGCTTTAAAAGCATTTTTAAAGTTCTTTTATTCTACTCGATATCCTTGTCATCATCCTGCCTTGCCTGATCCACAGCTTTTGAGGGGAGCTTTGCTCTTCCAGCACCCATCACTCCCAGTATCAGTTGCTCGAAAAATTAGTATGTCTTCAGTCTCATGGGATGGGACTGTCCCCAGTCCTGCCTCTGTCCCAGGTGAAGCAGCTGAATAGTATCAGGTTACCCTGAAGATCTTTGTCTCTGGTCCGTTAAGAAAAAAAGTAGGTCAAAGGATCTTTTTTTTTTTTTTCCCTTCTGAGATGGATGAAAGGGGAACATGCTTTTATTTCTCCTTTCTTGTGCTGAAATACTGGGTAAGTAGCCTTCAGTCCTGCACCACTTTGCCCCTGCCCCACAGTCTGTGATTTCCATCCCCTTGAGGCATCAAAGCTGACATCATTATCTTCCTAAAGTTTTTGTTGCAGCCTCAAATCAATTAAGCAATAGATTCTTATGCCTAGAAAAGGAGCAAATGTCTTGTTGTGGGCAGCGTTGTGTGGGAATGAGTGTCTGTGTGTCCTTTATATACCTCCTAGGCATGTTCACCTCGTCCTCGGTTTAAGGTTTTACTCTCCTATTAAGGAATATTCATGGCACTCCTTTGTCTCCTCAAGGGAAATTGAGAAACACTAAATAATTAGCTCTTCACAAAGGCTTGGCATGATTACTAGAATGTGAGCTTTTTGGAGAGCAGTTAGAATTATAACAAAATGTGGTGTGTTTTAAAATACTGAATTATTGACACTGAAACTGTTCCTGGGAAAAAGATCAACCTGAAGCAGTTTGGCGCATTTCAAACAAATGAAAAAAGAATTTACATTTGAAATCATTGTTAAGGCTCCATTTCAGCTACTTTCTGAATAAAAATAATTTTTATATGAGAGTAATCTTTTATTTTAAAAAATTCTACTCTTCTATAGGCTAGTAATATGTATTATATATATACATATATACTAGATGTACTAAATATATGGGCATGTATTTGCTTTTCAAGATACTGTTATTGATGTGATAATAAGTGATGGTCTAGTTTGGAGTTTTGGCCATGACTGTGTTGGGAAATTTGCAGCATAAAAAAATTGTTTCAAAATCAGAAAGGTTTTTCTTTTTTTTCCCTCCTTAGCTTTATCTTTGCCTTTAGTATCCTGGATACGTATTAAAAAAACCCAACCAACCAACCAAAAAAAAAAAAACCAAACAGCCAGTATAAAACACACTGTTCTGCCAGCATAGCCTCTTTCTGAGAGGTCCAAGGGAACATGATAGCATGGTGTGACTGTGTTAGGTGTATTGATGTGTTAACAAAAACTTAGGTGAGGTGCTAAGGATACTTGTCTGTCTCCCTAGTGCTGAATAAAGACATCACCACCTGCAGGACCTCAACCATCACAGGAACACTGAAGCGTCCATCACTACCGGATGAAGAGAAATTGAAACTCAATCACCAGAAGGGGTCATCAAACTTTAACAGTCTTCCAGCCAATGTCTCCAAGATGCACCTTCAGGGCTCACCTCATTACCTGGGGGCCATCAACCTTAATGAGTTCAGCAATCACAGTCTCACTCTGAAGAAGGACAAGAACCAGCCACCTAAGTCTATCTACATCTGTGATGGGGACATCTTCAAGAAGTTGGACTCAGAACTCTCCCGGGCGCAAGAACAAACGCTGGACACCAGCTATGTCATTCTGCCTACCAACACGTCTACCTTACGGGCCAAACCGCCCAAAGACGAGAGCAAATACAGCATCAATATTGACCAGATGCCCCAGACACGGCTCATCCACCTCAGTATGGCTACTGACCCAGGCTTTGTTGTCAAGAGTCCTCCACGGGAGCCTGTAACCCTGACATGCACTGAGGTGCAAGGTTCCCCCATGATACAACAACAGCAACAGCTGGCTCCACAAACTATCTCCAATGAGTCACAGATTCCCAACAGCCTGTGTGACACAGGTGACTCAGGGAACTCGGGTGTGGTGTCCAAGAGTGAGACCGTCTCCACCCTCTCCATGAGCTCCTTGGAGGTGAGTGTGTGAATTACTGTCTTGTTCTCAGGCCAGAATGATGCCCTGCCCTCAATATTGGCCATACTAGGTGTTTCAAGAGAAGCATCTTAGGCCACATGCAACCCACCATGAGAGATCACTGACATGTGATGCCACTTTGTAATCTAGTATTTAAAATCCCTCATGACTTCCACAGACATATTCCATTGCTGGATGGACTGTCTTTAGCCCTTTAGGCAATGCAAAGTCCAATCAAAATGTTAGCTTGTCAAAGACTCTTTGTTTTAATGTAAGGAACATGGCTTGGCTTGCATTACCTTTTCTCCTATTCTCTGCCTCTGTTTCCCATTTTGATGACTTCAGTCATGATATAGATGAAAAAACCCTATTGATTGCAGGTGTAAAATGGCCCTAAGACATGCCTCACAATGCTTTTAGTATCAGAGGTGTGTCAGAAGTTTTGTATAAGCGCAGCCCTCTCCTTCTGATCTGTAATAACTTGTTACATATACTAGCAGTTCTTCCTAGACTATAGATCTTAGGCTGATGTCTGTCCTAGTTTTTACACTTCTCAGCATCTGGCCCTTTTCTTGCCTATTGTCAGAGAGCAGGTCTTGGCCATTGCTGTCCAAACTTCAGTCTTGGATGACTGATGCTCAAAAGCTCCATTAGATGAGTTGTCTGAGCCTTTCTGCTTTCCATTCTGTGAACCATCTGCAAGCTCATAACTAGGATAGAGGCTTGAATTGGCCAAACTCCCATGCTCAGTGCATGCTTAGCCCTCCTTGGCGATAGGGATCCCTCTGAATGGCTGGCACTTTCCCTCATGAAGAAACACATTAAAGGTGTAGGAAGAAGGAAAAGGACTCTCCCTGTTTTATCTAATGTGTGGTTCAATTTGTGCCTACTCACCAGCATCAATCCCTTACTAACCTTCACCCATCTCTTTTTCTTTTGGATACACAGAGGCGGAAATCCCGGTACGCAGAGCTAGATTTTGAGGTGAGTACATCCCTTTTTCAAGGTGTTTTTTGATGGGTAGGACAAGAGAGAGAAACGCTGCTTTTCTTTCTGGCACCCTTGTAGGAGTGCTGCCTTTGCCAAAGAGCTGCTTCAAGAGTTTAAAAATGGAGGATTAAAAGATTTGTGCTGGCTGCCTAGTAAGGCTTACTCTGTGCTGCTAAACAAATGGATGATTTATATTCGTCCATTTTTAATTTATGGAGCAGCTTCTGTGTAAACATTTGTAAATCAAGATCCTGTAACTCCTTTCCTGTGAGCAAAATGCTTACAGAGTTAATGGCGCAGTAGGTGACCGCACCACATTCCTGTTTGGGCAGCACAAGTATATTTGATTGGTGGCCTAAAATGCCTTGGTTTTTGCACAAGATCTGTTGCTTAACAGAAGGGACGCTAATATGTCCCCACTATCACAACTCTTCGCCAACTGTGGTCTTTCACACCTATTAATGAACCTCACAGAATCAGCTTGGGTGGAAAAAGTCTATAATGTACGAAGATGATCAGAGGGCTGGAGCAGCTCTGCTGTGAAGCCAGGCTGAAAGAGTTGAGGCTGTTCAGCCTGGAGAAGAGAAGGCTCCGGGGAGACCTTATAGCGGTCTTCCAGTGACTAAAGGGGGCTGATGGGAAAAATGTGGAAAAACTCTTCAGCAGGGCCTGGTGTGCCAGGACAAGGGGTAATGGTTTTCAAATAGAGGGAGGTAGATTCAGATCAGATATTAGGAAATTTTTTTTTACAATGAGGATGGTATAACACTGGAATAGGTTGCCCAGAGATATGGTGGATGCCCCATCCCTTGAAACATTCAAGGCCAGGTTGGCTGGGGCTCTGAGCAACCTGATCTGGTTGGAGATGTCCCTGCTTCTATCAGGGAGGTTGGACTGGATGGCCTTTAAAGGTTCCTTCCAACCCTAACCATTCTATGATTCTATGAAGGGAAATGTCTATCCTCACACCTGAGGCATAGTGGAAAGCTTTGAAGAGCCAGTCCTCCACAGAGAGAGGAGCTACTGAGAGCTAGTGCTGCTGTCCTGCATCCAATCATGACATCCTTCTCAGTAGAGCTATCCTTTCCCTTCAAAGCCACTAGCTTATTCCAAAACAGAGTCATCTTAATGCTAGAATCACTTCAGAGCTCCGGATTGTGAGCTTGGTCTGAAATTGAGGTATGATGGGTACATCTAAGCTGATACTTCAAGTTGGTCTCAAACTATTTGAGCCACCTGTGATTATATAGTATTTGACAGAGCACAAGAAAACAAAATTCAACATGCTTTTACATGCAAAGGAAAGTCCTTTTATAAATTGATCCTGCCTCTCCTTCTGGGCAGTAGAAGGTAGAAATGAAATGCAGAACAGCCAAAATACAAAGAAAAGGAAATTGTGGAATAGTTCCCAATGGAACTTCTCATATCAAATCCTACATGTTTGGGTAAGCTCCGAACACATTTGTGAAGGAGGCATGCTGAGAACAGAGTGGACATGGGCTCAGGTATCAGTTAAAGAAGGTCAGCAAAGCTTCCTAGGTCAAACTGATAGAATATTGCCAGTCAAGCACAAATTCTGCAGTATAAACAGCTGGCAGTTGCAAGATTAGGGTAACCATAAGGCAAAACATTTGTATTTACCAGTTTCTCCCACAATCTCATCCTGAAAATAAAGATGTTGCTAAACGGGGTCCTCAGTGAACTTTGAAGATAGTTTCAGCACAGGAGATTGCACCTGCAGGGAGACAGAGGAAGGTTTTAATAATGTATGTAACTCTGGGGGGAAGACATTTTTGTCTCTGTACATCTGAATAGGGTTTGCTGACCTGTGGCACTTACGTTTGTTTCAGAAAATCATGCACACAAGAAAACGTCACCAAGACATGTTCCAAGATCTGAACAGAAAACTCCAGCATGCAGAGAAGGAGAAGGACTCTCCAACAATGGACAGCAAGGTTAGTCAGACACTTATAGAACCATCTTCTCCTAGTGCTCTCTAGTGTCAGCAGCAGCACAGCAAGAAGCAGGAAAATTTAGGAGCCCTCATTGAATGCCCTACCTTGATTTTCCGTCCATGCGTGTTGCAACAAGCACATATGCACGACACAGGGCATGGAAAGTCACAGAGGTATCACTAGCTTGTCTACAGAGCGATCAGAAGCCCAGAAGGAGAATGTCTGTCCTCATGTCTGTTCATAGTGAAGGGAGTCTCTGTTGTCTCGTTTGTCTCTGTTCCCTGTGTCCATGTCTGTTCTTTGCATCCCTGTTCAGGTCATCTGCGAGTGCCCCATCCATCCACTCGTAGCTAGGAACTGGAAACCAGGACAGCCTTGAGGAAATCCAGGTGGAGAGGGGAGAGGGCAGAAGGACGACAGGAATCTTCTATCCCACTTGCAGGGGCTGAGTTGGAAGCCAAGGCAGCCAAATTGGGCATAGTTATTTAGGAAAGCCACAACAATGGGATTTAAGCTGTGATGGCAGCAGTACTTCTTGGATACCGCATGCTAATTAAATGTAGCATAAGAGCATTTGTGGCAGCTGATCACCACATATGCGGCTTTCCTCAACACGAGCAAAATGCCAGGGCAAGAAGAGACTTTAAGGGAGGTAGGTTGAGGGATGAACCTTGCAGCCTTTCAGAGGGGCAGAGATTTGTTACTAGAAACAGATATCAGGAGCCTGTGTAGTAAGTGATGTGGACAAAAATGCACAAATAACAGAGGGTAGGCTGATGGCACTTCGCCCATGTCTCAGCCCATTAAGCCTGCTGGGCAAGAGCAGAAAGGTTGCAAGGAAGTATATCTGCTGCAGCAGAAGGGAAAAACAAGTGGCAGAGCCAGGTTGGCAGTAAGAAAGGAAATTTGGGTTATGCCTGCACTCAGGAGAGGGACTATTTATAACTTTCTTGGTCATTTGCAAGCGAAGTCAGATCCACGATGCACAGTTGACTGCAGAGTGGCCAAGGTGGCACTAGTGGGGCTTATTTTGATGGGACTCTGTTAGAGGCAAGACCAGAGCTCAGAGAGCGACTGAACAAGAGGTTTTGTTTGGTTCTTTGTGGAAGCAGAGCACTACAGAGCCTTTGGTCTGCATTCGCATCTCACAGCATTGCTATGCTGAGCTCCAGAGATGTGGTCCCAGAAAAGCTTACTTCTATTGTGTGTGACAAGGTGTCATTATGGGCCATCCAGTGTTACAGAATGAGAGGGACAGTGACTCTAGCAGGCAGATTCAGACCGAAGAAGCCTGTGTTGGCCCAGAATCCCTATGCGTTTCACTGAATACAGTCTCTCTGCTTCTTTTCTATTATTTAGGTATGACGCAGCTGTAAAATCAAAAATGCTTAAATACCATCTAAAAGCTAATCTGTGGTATGTTTGCAGGGGGGTTTTATAGATTGAGATGTTTTGAGTATTTCAGAGATGCATCTATGTAGAATTAAAGTTGCCAGTGTCAGCATCAAAGAGCTTTGAACTGTTGGAAAGAAGTTGTGAAGGCGGCCTTTGCATATTGACTGGATCTTTTTCAAGTCATGATTTTCCCTTGGATGTAACCCAAGAGGGGGAGCTTGCAAAGATCAGTATTGGCAAGTCAGTAGTGGATATTGGTTTAAAAAATCCAAAACAGTACAAAGAAAAATAAATAGCTTTCTTCACCCCTTTTTCTACCATTTGCTGCTGAGGATCCCACTGGAAATTATGCCTCATCTTCAGTTTGCCCTGAGAAGACAAACTGTGGATACTAGGGATTAAAGTAACAACAAAAGAAATTTTTCTCTTTTATGTATGTTTAGGTTATAAAACGATGGAGTATTTCTTCTGGTGGAAGTGATAAAACTAACACTAGCGTAAGTCTGGCTTTCATTTTGCATTGAAGAGCATTGTAGACCTGTCCCAAACCTTTCCGTGACGCATGAATCAAACACATTCCTTCACCAGTAGGAAACTCCTTGCCTTGTGGGCATGAACAAGGTCATAAGGATCCTGGAATACCCTTGAACCCTTTCACACCTAGCATCACAGAGCAGAAGGGATGTTTACTGGGTGTAGTCCATCTGCCTGCATTGCTGTATCTTTGATTTCCTTTTTAAATACGCAACCACAAAGTCAAGCTACAAAGTCTTTCTCCAGCCCTAGCAGTTTCCCAGCCTATCCCGGCAGCATGTCCCATTGCCCTTAGTCCTTTCCAAGATACGATGCTTTTCCTAATCTTCTCGCGCTTCTTCTCTCCTCCTTCAAGTCCAAGGTCAGAAAGGTGCCGCTGAGACTTGAACTAAATGTCTGCATAGGATAGACCTCCTTTGGGAATTCCCTGTAGTGGTGCTGGCCCTTTTTAGGGACTGGTTTGGATTTTGGTTTTGATATAAATGCTAGTCCTCTCTGTACTTCAGTGCACTGGCCAAAACTGACTACCCTGTTGTATCAAATACGTAATTCCTCTCAGACGAACTACTACGTTGTCAGATTTTAAGGAGGCACCAACAGAAGAACGGGAGTAAGAAACAGATCTTCTGTCTCTTTAGGAAGAGGGTTTGAAAATTCAACCATCACAAGTGTCTACTGTTGAGAATTTCTCCAGCTTCAGTGGTAAAATATGATTTTTAGGGATTTTTAAGATGTGTACCAGCACGTATATTTCTCCTCTCTAAGTATCCTGACACATTTAAACTTTTAATAAGTATTACTGCAGTGTACACTTGAAAGATAAAGAACACTGCCCTTTGCCCACTGTCCCAGGGTAGTTACTGGCAGAGCTGGAAACATAATCAGGGACTCCTGCATGTTTGAGCTGTTGAGCTTTTCTCCTTTACAAGGTCCACTTCTGAAAGGCATTCCTCATATGAGAATGACCCAATCCCTATCAAAGGAAGCCTTGACAAATGCCTCTGGGCTTGCCTCTCATCCTGCAGACATCGAGACAGGTTTCGGGGTGGATTCTGCTTTCCCTTCACCCAGTGACCAAGGTGTCCTTCCCTGGGATGTCTCTTCTCCCTTGCACTGGAGGTCACTGGGTGGAAGCAGACATGTGATCATAGAATCGTAGAATCTTAAAGTTGGAAGAGACCTCCAAGATCATCAAGTCCAACCGTCAACCTAACACCACCATGCCTACTAAACCATGTCCTGAAACTAAACCATGTTGCGAATCTGAACCTTGCCTGATGCAAGGCAATATGTAAGATTGCTGCTAGCCATCACACGTTAATATTCAAGTCACAACAGCTACAGCAGAGATCTTGAGTCTAATCCACATCCTGCTGACATTAGGGTGTCGCCACTGCCATCAGTTGACTTGTCATCAGCTCACTAATAAGCAAAGTTGCCAGGATGGTATGTCAGAGGTAGGCAATTAGGAGAACCAGAATACTGCCTGGAATGCCAATCAAGTCTGAATCTTGACCGTATTCATTGAATTCCCGGGAACCACTGTGGCATTGTTGTGTGCTGCAGTTATTTTACTACAAACCAAAGCACACTGCTAAGGCAAAACTAACTTGAGCCTCAACACAATAATACAGATTTTCCCCTTCTTGGGCAACAAACTTGCATGTTTCCATGGGATTTTTTTTCAGTTTATTACATGAAATCTATTCCATGTGACATGGACTTTCTTATATATGTACCTCAACTATAAAATACTCCCACTGGAAGCACATTCAGATTTTCCTGATTAAAATCACATTGTCCAGAAGGATGCCCGTTCAAAGTGTGCAGGACCACACATCCACCTGCATTCAAGCCACCTCACTGCTGCAGCAGAGTAAAGGGATCGCACTCATTTGTGGCAAGATCTGGTAACTGCAAGTTGAAAAGTCAAATTTTTAATGCATTAATAGGTCTCTGTATGACCTTACCATGGAATACGGTGAATTTTCTCTCTCTTGCAGTCTTCAATTTCAGATGAGACAAGGAAGATGGAGATGATTTTTGAAAAATCAGCCCTTGCTCAAAATAAAGTTACAGGGTTGTAGGCCAGGCTCCTTTGCTCCTGTTATGCTGGATTTTGGGACAGATTATCTCTATCCACCTGACGGGACTTTGAATCTAAACAGAGTATCTCAGGAACAGCTGGGCTTACTTTGCTCATCCTCCTCCCAGTTGACTTGCAACCAGTCTATGTGTGGTGGTTGCAGACTGTTGCCCTTCCATTTTATCCCAGACTGAACTGGAAGCCGATTTTGACCCTGAGCAGAAAACTGAATGAGCTGTGTTTGTTGGGTATTTATCTCCTAGACAGCTTATTTGCAGCCAGAAAACATGAAAGAACCAAAGGCTTGGAGACAACTGCAGCAGGATTTGCATCAGAAAACCCAGCCATCTACACCATGCATCCTAAGTGGTTAAAATTAAAAAACATCTTGGTGTCTGGAATCCACCAAGCCTTAATTTTTAAGGTTATAATAAGTAGTCAGTGGCTTCCACCTGGATTGTAGATGTCTCTTCATAGAAGCTTTAAGGCACATTCTGCTGCCCAAACCGATGTATATTGAAACATCAGGTTGGTAGTGACTCGGACAGCAGAGTTCTTCCTTCCTAACCCCATCACTTTGAGTTGTTCTTTACCTATCAAATAGCTAAAAAAAAAAAAAAATCCCATTGTTGGAAACCTTGCTGCAAGTTTGTTTCTCCATTTCAAAGTCTGCCCTTTACCTGGCAGACTGTAGGCACCAATATGCAATTTTTTCCCCTGCTTCCTCCTAAATACACAACCTTCCCGAGAGGTGAAGAGCTGAGACCTCGCCACATTAAAGCAAGGTAGTGCCTGTTTTCAAGCTGCTTTGTACCACATGGGAAATATTTTCCTGCACAGATCCGTATTGTCAGGGTAAAGCATCTCCAAAACTGCTCCTCCCTGTGAGTTAATTGCTAAAGAAATTCCATTGCTTGGGCTGGACGTTGGGAGGGGTTCACATGCTCTGCAACAGCATGGTACGAAATCGGAGGCTTTGCAGCCTTTAAAGGAAGTGAAGGCTTTGTTTCTTCTATGCTTAGCGCCAGCTTTGAAAGCAATGGAAGTGACACTCCTGCCTTCCCTCTCGGTAGGAGTCCTTTGATCCAGCTCCATTAGAGAAGTTTGAATCACATACATATTCCTCTCTTCTTGCCAGCATCTGGCTTTGCATTCATTTTTGCAGCTCTTTACTCATGCCAAGGTCAGCGACAGCTGTGCTGAATGGAGCTCTGCAAATCTCTCTGATTTACTCATTCTTACTTATTAGCTACTTGCTACATTCAGCTCTCCGCAGCTCGAATGGCTTTTGCTTTGGCTGGAGCCCTGTCCGGGAGCCCACATGCAGGATCTGGACTGAGTCTGTAACTCAGCTCTCAAAATCCGTTCCATCTCTCTGCTGCTCCTGAAAAAGTGCTTGCTCCAAAATCCAATGGGAAAAGATTAAAAGTTTTTTCTGCCTTTCTATGACTTTTTCTTAGAATCATAGAATCATAGAATGGTTAGGGTTGGAAGGGACCTTCAAAGGTCATCTAGTCCAACCCCCCTGCAAGGAGCAGGGACATCCCCCACTAGATCAGGTCGCTCAGAGACTCATCCAACCTGGCCTTGAATGTTTCCAGGGATGGGGCATCCACCACCTCTCTGGGCAACTTGGGCCAGTGTTCTACAACTCGCATTGTAAAAAATTTTTTCCTAATATCTAATCTGAATCTACCTCCCTCTATTTTAAAACCATTACCCCTCATCCTATCACAACAGGCCCTACTGAACAGCCTCTCCCCATCTTTCTTGTAGGCCTCCCTGAAACCGCTATCAGGTCTCTCTGGAGCCTCCTCTTCTCCAGGCTGAACAGGCCCAATTCTCTCAGCCTGGCCTCACAGGAGAGGTGCTCCAGCCCTCTTATCATCTCTGTGGCCCTCCTCTGGACCCTCTCCAACTGGTCCATGTCCTTATGTTGGGGGGTCCAGAACTGGACACAGTACTGCAGGTGGGGTCTCACCAGGGTAGAGTAAAGGGGCAGAATCCCCTCCCTCGACCTGCTGGCCACGCTCCTCTTGATGCAGCCCAGGATGCCATTGGCCTTCTGGGCCGCAAGGGCACATTGCTGGCTCATGTTGAGCTTCTCATCCACCAGCACACCCAAGTCCTTCTCCTGAGGGCTGCTCTCCATCCATTCTTTGCCCAGCCTGTATTTGTGCCTGGGATTGCCACGACCCATGTGCAGGACCTTGCACTTGGCCTGGTTGAACTTCATGAGGTTTGCACAGGCCCACCTCTCCAGCCTGTCCAGGTCCCTCTGGATGGCATCCCTCCCCTCCAGCGTGTCGACGGCTTCACACAGCTTGGTGTCATCGGCAAACTTGCTGAGGGTGCACTCTATCCCACTGTCCATGTTGCTGACAAAGATGTTGAAAAACATCTTATTTCCTTCTAGACAGTGTTTCTGATTCGATTACTCACCTCCTCTTCCTAGGTTGAGATTTCTCTTAGTTTTCCACTTTGGACACCTGGAGGATATACCGATTCCACTTGCTTTGGCATCTAACAGAGTAGTGGAAAAAAAAAAAAAAAAAGGAATATTGATCAATATTGCAGCTCATTCCTAGTCGAGGCTGTGTCTCCCTGGCATGCTCTGCTGCATGATAGAATTAATTCCCTTGCTTGCTGACTACCTGTCCTTTCGCTAGCTGACTGCGGAGCTGGCAGCCCTGCTCCCAGGTGGGAAAATTTGGCTCCTGTCCATGGGAACCTCTTTGCATGGGCTGAGCCTGGGGGTGGAGGAGCTGGGATGGTGGTGGTTGTGTCAGACCTCATGGAGGCTTGTTCCTCACTGAGGAATTAGAAAATTGGGAGGCTCCTGCCTCCTGCTGTCTGCTGTGTGTCCCTCTGCAAGGGAAGATCCGCTTATGGGTAAGGTGTGTCCTCTGTGCCATGTGTTTAATCCTCTCCGCACTTCTTAAAGGCTTTAGTAACTGGTGAATTTTAAAAGACCAATTAGGGTAATCTTTATAGGGAGGAATGCTACATAAAGTATAATAATTGCTGCAATAAAGTCTGTTATGAAAATGATGTCAAGCCTTAATTCATTCAGCCATAAACCATCTGTCAGCTACCAGGTCCCCAAATATACCATCGATGAAAAGTTCACCTCCTCCTGTAGATCATCTGATACCTCATGTCCCAAGTCTTGGGCATCAGTTACTCTATTGCTCAGAGAAACATCTTATCCCCAGTATCCCCTGTAGCAACAGTCAATTCCTGTCACACTGTTTGCAGCTGTCAGCTGCTCCAAAACCATGCAGTGGCCACCTGCAATTGAAGATCCTGGTTGTTTAGACTGGTTAAAAAAATGACTCTATAAAGAATCATGCTTTGGGTGCTCTTGGTCCCCTCCTGGAGTCCCTAGGTGTCCCTGTGAGGCATGGGGCAGCCTTGAATGATTTCAGCATTTTGGGGAACACCCAGTTCTCTTTGTCTGCCAAGTGGAGTGGGGTCTTCAGTAGACCATGGACGTTGTCCGAAAAAGGATGGTATGTTAACCAGGTAGACTAAATACAATACAAGCTTAGAAAATAGCCTATTCCTCATGCTGGTGGGACCATAGGCTTTCTCTGCAGCTTTCAGGCAAGGGATTGTTTATGAATCAACACAAAGAGATGCTAAGGGTCTATGAAGGACCTCCTTGATTCAGTGTCTGTTCACCTTCCTCTCTGCCTGGCCTCACTTGACTTTGACTCACAGCAGCCCCTACAGGTTAGACCATCTAAACTTCAGAGACTACAGAAGAAGATATATTTTTATAACCCAGCAAATGCTAGGTATTTCAAGTTTCCTAACTAATTTCCATCAATGCAAGTTAAAACCATAAGTTGTTTCTTCTTTTTTTTTTAAAAAAAAAAAAATAAATTCTGAACAGTCAGCCACTTCCTTTTAGTTTGCTTTTCTCCTAAATGAAAGGAAAAGTATCTTTGCAGTTCAGTAGCACAAAATGAAGGAACTGCAGCTACTTGTTCAAACAAAGAAAGGAAAATTTATCATTCTGTAAAATAACAAGACAGCTTTCCCATTTTCTAATCACTTTTCATCGACATTGATCCAAAGATGGATTAGACAGTGTGAGCCACATTCATCTTTCAGATTCCCTGCTATATGTTCTGAATAACTTCATTCTGGTCCTAGAGTCATCAATGTCATGGGGAGAGACCATTTGGGTCATGAAATATCCTTCAAATTGACACTAGAGGCAATGAAAACAGCATGGAAGTAGCTGGTTCTAGGGGAGTTATCCCAGAGTTCTCTGTAGAAAGCACTGAATTCCTCTTCAGGTTATTCAGGGTAGCTATAAATTATTGGGTATTAAAAAAAAAAACCAAAACCAAAAGAAACAACCAAACAAAAAAACCCCACAAAACAAACACAGGGAGATGCAGCTTATCAGCTTGCACTTTTCATCATTTTTGACTGAAATGTGAAACAAAAGCTGTCTTAGTGCAGGCAGGCAGTCTTCTGTGCCATATTTATGCAGTACACTGACACCGCTCCTAAGCAAAAGAGTTGCACTAGGACTCTCCAGGTACTCTGAAGGCAAGACAAAGCCAACGCGCAGAAGAGCTCGTGGCAGAGAGATGCCTTGCTCCACCACCATCACCTTTCCATAGACACCATGAGTCCAGCCCAGGTGACTCGTTGCAGTCTGCCACGACCAGCTTTGGAAGGAGAGGGCTGTGTGGATTGTCTCAATGGTCTTTGATTCTGTCTTTGTTAGTGATTTGGAGGTTATGTTGGCACTGCATCTTAAATGCCTTTTTGTCCCAAATCCTCTGCATCTGCCATAAAGATGTGCAGCCAAAATGAAAGCCACAGCTGAATGAAGGAGACTCCGAATGCCACCAGGCTGATGAAGACCTCCAGTTTGCCCTGTGCAGCACGTTTTACCCCAGCCTTGGGTCTGGATGCTCCCTCCCTTCCCATCCTTCTGACAGAGCAGTCTCCTCCGCCGTCCTGGCACCAGGCAGGAACCGATAAATATTTCCCCTCCTCCCCGACGGCCAGAAGCTCACGGGCTGTGTCAGGCCAGAGTAATGGCTCTGTCTCTGTGAGTTACTGGAAGTGCAGCCTCCGCTGCTTTCAGCTCCTGTTTCGGGCCATTCCTGGCTGTCTCTGAGGAGCCAGGCCCTGGGCCAGCACCGGCGCCTTTTACAGCCAGATTTCACAACCCTCTCTCCAGGCTTTTTCTTCTTTTCTGTGCATAGCTAGGCTTTCCCTCCTGTCTGCAAGAATTGCTAAGACCCCACAGTGAGGCTGGATGAAAATGCCAGAGCTGAAGCATGAGCCCAGTGGCTATTTCTACATGCTGTTCAAGAGGCCAAGACCCAATAAAAACCTTTTCCATACGGAGGGAAAGAAAAAGGGAGCTGTTCCCAGGAGCCTGCTACCAATTCCCAGAGTGCCTCTTGCCAAGAGGAGAAGATTTTCTTTTGTGTCCCAGCATCATTGCCAGAGCTCAGCCTGGCTGATTGCATTTAACCTGCTCAGAAATCCAACCAGGCTGAGTTCTTCTGCACCCGTGCTCAGATCACAGCTGTGCATGCCGCTCTGTGAGCTGCTGGTGCACCACAGTGGACAGCCAGCGCATCCCACCCCAGAGATAGCACCTCCACTCACAGCATCGTTAGAGAAGTCTAATTCTTGTCTGAGAAGTGGGAAACTAAAAGCAAGCCTTTTCTCTCCATTTGCTGACCTCACAAGGCTCCTTTTCATCTTCTAACTGTATGTAGACATCTTTGGAGTCACTAAACCCGCCACAGTCATAGCTAGACAACACATCACACTGATAAACAAAACATCACACTGATAGAAGCAACCATATGGGGTCAGACCCAAGGCCAGACTGGTGCTAGTGCATCTTCAAAAAGATCCCCAAGCCTCCAGTGTTCTGTGCTCAGAGACGTCCTGATGTCGAATGGTGTCACTTTACTTCATAAAAAGATGTTGCTCTTGTCAATGTTTCCACATATTTTTTTTAGAACTTTGGAAGATTTCAGCCTCAACAGAGAGCTGTGGAAAGGTGATCTGCAGTTCGGCTGGGCACTGTGTGCAGGACTATCTCCTGGGGTTCACTCGGAGCCAGGCACTGCTTGGTGCCTCGTCATGCTCTGTGGTTCTTGTGTTGGAAGAGATGATCCCTACCATCTGTAGTCCGTTCCTACCAACCAGAAGTCACTAAGAGTTTCACAGGCCTCTCTCACATCCATCCACAATCTCTTTTCAAGGTTGAAAGTTTGTAGTCTGTGTAATCTTTCCTCCTACAGAAGATGCTCAATAACATTGTCCATGGCTGTAAACTGCTCACCCTTATAACTTCCCCGATATCCTTCTATCAGGAAGCCCACAGAGTGCACATACTATTCAAGATGCAGGTGCAGAGTGGAGTTATGCACTGGCATAGTGATGTTTTCTGTTCCATTCTCTCTTCCTTTCTTACTTTATCCATTCTTAATGATTCACGTCACTTACTGTCTGATTTTTATCCTCCTTGAATAATTATTGTAACTCTTAGGTCTTGTTCCCCAGTGATAGCTCTGATCAGAGACCATTGCTGTAGATGTGAGCTCATAATTGTTTAGGTGTTTGCGTTTTTTGGTTTTTTTGTTTTTTTTTTTTTCCCCAATTTCTGTTCCCTACATGGATTTATGGATTTGCAGCTGCTCTCACTCAGTAGCTCAAAAGCAGCCCATGACAAGAATGGGTCTGGTGTTTGCTGATCACGTTCAGTGTACATGACCAGATCTGACTGCATCCTCACAGTACAAAGGAGAGGCTGAAGGCCAGGAGTGTGGCAGACAGAGGAACTGTTAAAACATAGATTGGTTGGGAATAGAAGAACCTGATGCTGAAGGTGGCCATAAATAGTACCATCAAAGAAGGGCTTTCATTTGAGGGAAAAGATGGAATTATTTATGAACTTCATGCTTACGATCATTTGTGCTGCTCTCTGTTAAATAATAGAGCTGTGGACATCGGTAACTTTGAAAACTTGTCGTGTTACAGCAATTGTGGGAGAAAACAAAATGTTTTCTATTGAAAAGAATAGAGAAAGAATAAAGAAAAGAAAAGAATAGAGACCAAGCTCTTTTTTCTTCACCTTTTGGAAAACTCTTCGTTTTATTCCATTTTTTGTTCTATGTGTGCTTTTGTCTTTGTGTGTACCTTCTTGCTGCATCTTCTCATGGCAGACTAATGGCCTGCAAAAACACTGTAGGTAGAAGTTTCACTTCAGGAAGTCTCCAACTTGCCTCATTAAGACATATATAGAGATAAAAAGGTTTCAGGTTTTAGTTGCAGTTGTTCTTACATAAGTTCCAAAATAGATAATGGAATAACTCAACATTTAATCACCTTTTCTGTCATATTAGTATTAATTGCCATTGTGTTACGTCATGGAATAAAATAAGAATAGCACCAACAGCATAAGAAAAGCTCTGTGTCATAGAGCTTAATGAAAATTTCAGCTGCAAATTTCAAACACTGAAGTGTTTTACATTCTTCTGAACAATATTTTTCCCAAACTTGATTTTTTAAGCAAACAATTCTCTTTCAAATGGCTTTTTTAAAGTTATTTTTCTTCCTTTAAATTAAAATAAAGATAATTTCAGAATGTTTTCACTTCACATTGAGAAGACTAGATTTACCTGCTTCATATATTTGCCACTACTTAGCTACCAAATGACCTCACCCAGAACCTTCTCGCTGTGAGCAGCTACAGGAATGCAGGAGCAACTTCAAACTTATCTTATTTTTGTATTAAGGGTGAAAGTTTGGAAAAACAAAGTTCATTACTTGGGTGATGTGATGAAAGCTGTCCCTGTAGGGATAATGCTACAGCCCCTTATCTATCGGTGTTGCAGTATGGAGGTGGAATGAACAACAGACTCACTTATAAAAAATTTTTTAGGAAAGGACAAAATCAGAAGTCAAGGCAAGTGGATTAGCATGTAGCAGATGGGTATTTATGTTTTCTATAGGGCTACAGCAATCTCTGCAGCATCCTGGAGTGCAATCATGACACCACAGTCTACGTGTGGCTGCATCTTCCCTCAATCAATACATTTTGGTGACAAGCATCGAGCTGTGACACAACTGCATGTCATCTGCATGTCATCTGCATGTCTGTCTCCTCGTCTTGTCCCCAGACGACTTCTCTCTTTGTTGTCATCCTCTATGCAGCTGCCTTTACTCCCACTCTTCCCACTAGCCGCCACTTTCCCTTTGGCAGGTGGCTCAAAAGGGTTCTGTGCTCCTGTCACGTGCAGGGGAAACCTTTTCTCACCCAGTGATGGTGTGTTTTGTGGGGATAATTAACTATGAAAAGCATCACTCTTGGTAGAGGGGACAAGCATAGTGGAACAACTCATTTAAAATCTTTGCATGGACTTCCCTTCACGTACACACTGAAGAATACACCCATTTTGCAGAGCCTCGCCTCTCCCCAGAGTTTTGTCGTGGTGCATACCAGCACAAACATTGAAAGATACTCTCTGGATTGATAGCCATGGCGGGATGGTGGCAGGAGACTGGGCTAACAGCAGTCGATAAAGCCCTGAAGGCTTGGTGTGGAGTTGATGGAAATGCTTTCAGTTTCAGAGCTGACGATCCAGCCCATCAAACAGCATGGGTTCACTGGCAAAAGAGTTAGCAAGTTTTACTCCAATTAGACAGCCTATAAATAGCTGTACTACATGAGGAATATGTTTGCATCTATATAAAAATGCAGTCAATGTATGTTCAGAAAGACCTCATCTGTATTTCTATGTGAGGATTTTCTGTAGAAGCAGGAAAAGATCTTAAGTTCTCCAAGCCATGTTCAGTTTTTCAGTGGAAATGTAAAGGTGGGGGGGAAGATAAAATCAGAAATATCTAGACATGAGGTGATATTGATAGAAATGGGGGGTGGGGGGGGGGAGGTTTATATTTTCTTCCTGAAACAGACAATTTGCACACCAAGTGCAATTTTAATTGAAATTACACTTTATTTTGAATCAGGAATTTCACATAAAATTTTGCCTTTGATATAAGATACGAAGGTGAAAAAATCATTGCACGGGCACTAACCTCTTTTTTCTTCTTTCTCTCTGTCCTTTCTCACACTTTCCTCCTTTTGCAGCAAGAAAAACAGCAGACACCAAACAAGAGACCCTGGGAAGGAATCAGGAAAGTCCAGTCCCCACCATCATGGGTTAAAAAGGACATCGAACCTGTGGCACAGTCTCCCCTAGAACTAAAAACTGTAGAGTGGGAGAAAACAGGGGCCACCATTCCCCTGGTGGGACAAGACATTATCGACCTTCAGACAGAGGTGTGAGCGGAAAAGAAGGAAAGGGACTTTTTTTTTTCCTGAAAAACAAACAAAACAAACAAAACAAAACCACGTTTTAAAGAAATGATTAAATTAAATCGGAACCGAGTGAGAGGAGTGTTTGGTTTCTTTTGAAACCTTTGGTAAGACAGAGTAACTTTTGTATTGTTCTCAGCAGAGAGGGGGAATATTACTTTATAGAGTATAGTAGCTGTAGGTTCAGGACAACACGAGCTTTCCCAGGTAGGACTGGAGAAGAAGTGAACCTGGAAGAGAGCGAGGAGGAGGCAGAGGGTGGGGAGGGCCTGCAGGGGACAAGCCTTGCCGAGATGCTTTCGGGCTGCTGCTGCACGCGGGGAACCTTCCTGCTCTGCCACGGGGAGGTGTGGAAGGATGCCCAGCAGGCACCGCAAAGGGTAAAGAAGATCAGAGTTGTTTGGGGACCACAAGAGGGGACATCTGCGGGAGCCTCGCTGGGATGCCGTCTGGTTGTAGATCTGGGTGGGAGACCCAACTTTAAGGGTCTGTGGCATCCCTTGCTGATCCTCGCCACCTAACTCTCCCTCACCAGCTCATTCGGGAAAGAAGGAGATGAGACACGCCAAGCAGTGGCCAAGAAGACATTCCCACTCTTATGTGCCACATTGTGACCTGGCATCGTGGCATCCCTACAGTGGGTCCCCACCGGGCCCAGAGTGGGAAGCGGTGGCATCAACTATGGCTTAGGGGGAGAGGTAATGTGGGGCTTCCTCCTCTCATCCCTCCAGAGCGGAGCTTCTCTGTGCCCTAAGGAGTGGGACAGATGCAGGAAGAAAGGACCACCTCCAAAACCTGCTCGCCCCAACTCCAGGGAGAGGGTCGAAGGTGTTAGAAAAACAGACCAACAAGAAGAATGTAGGTCATTTCATTGACTGTTACATAGATAAACTCTGCACGGGCCTTGCGAAGGTCCTCTTGGCCTCATCCTTTTTTTGTTTTCTGTTATTTTTCCTTGCTTTCGGACTCAGATATATTCCAAGCTGCCCCTCCCTGGAAGGCAGAGAGAGAAAGAGGGAAAGACAGATCCGCCGATGTACCTGGAGGTATTTGGTATACAGAGATGTTGCCTTAGGACATTGAGACAAACTGACAACATGAATAACGTCCACTTGGAAACAAACAAACAGACAAACAAAATAATCTATTTTTTTCCTTCTTCTTTTCTTTTCTTCAATAAAAAGAGAACTTGAAACCCGAGACCTTTCTTTTCTTTGGCTCTTGTCATTTCGAATGCCGTTCTGTGCCGTAGGACTGCGCAGGCATGGGGTGAGGATGCCACCTGCTGAAGGTGGAAGGCAAGTTGCTCTGTGGAAAGTTTGGGATGGTGGGAACACACACAGCCCCTTCGCTACTCACTTGCAATGTTTTGCCTTGTTTTATTCAGTTTGGGCTTTGTTATTTTCCCTTCGCTGGCTCTTCTCCTCCCTGCCCGCTGCCCAGAGCCAGCAAGCAGGTTTGTGGTCCTACAAGAAGGAAGAGGTGGAGCTGTTCAGGAGAGTAGGACATTCCTCATCATAAAATACTGTCTTTTTATTTCACCATGAAAAAAATAATAATGATTTTTTTTTGTTGTTAAACATTTCTCAAGGCTATTTACAAAAAAAAAAAAAGTTATCTACATTTCACCCCAAGAAGTGTTGTGCAATATTTATATAATTAAAAAATATACCACTGACATTACATGCAGA
>JAAGAY010146984.1:0-10540 GCA_011801015.1 Ardeotis arabs | reverse complement strand
TGATCACAGTCTGAGTTACTACTGTGTGTTTGGGTCTTTTTTTTTTTTTAAAAAGAAAAAAAAAAAAAACACAAAACCAAAACATTTTTAGGAAAAAGCTAGCATATAAGAGGCAAAACAATCACTGACTCCAGTTGTGCTTCCCCCACGTTGCTTGACGTGCAAACATCCCTGCTTCAACTTTTCTTTGGGTCACCTGCGTAACTGATCTTTAAGGACAGTGGCATTTACCTTGCCATTAACTGTACAATATGAAGGATGGAAAGAAAAACTTTACAAAAAAAAAAAATCCAAATAGTTAAAAAATAGGGAAACTGATTACTTATAAAAACTGTGATATTATTGTTCAATTTTAGATTATTCTATGAAACAGGAAAGCACAAAGGCCTCCCTCAGATGCCGGGTTGTATTATATTGTAATTATTATAATTACACATTATGAATTTTAGCATACAGATATCTTTCTACTGTGTTTTAATTATTTTCTCTTTTTTTTTTTTCTCTTCCCCTGCCCAACCAAGCCTTCCCTTTTCTCTCCAACCTTCCCCATTCACCCATTCACTCCAGCCAACCTGCAGGACATTAACAGTGTTATGTAATTACAGAGATAAATGTTTGTTTAATAACTGTTGATATTCAACTTTCTCTGCTCAGCTCCTCCGGTTAATTCTGTTTTCCCATGCCCTTCCCTGCCCCATGCCATGCCTTCCCATCCCTCCTCTCCGTGTTTGTCAATTTTTTTTTTTCTGTACAGTTTTCAGAGCACAAAATGAATGTGTCTTATTTCTAATAAAAGAGGTGTAAAATCTAGCGATGTCTGCTTTTTAAAAGCGCCCCTGCCCGCGCCCCACTTGTGGTTTGCATCGCGCCTGGGTGCTGGGAAAACACCTCTCCTGGACCTTCAAGCTGCCACCTTGGCTCTCTACTCTGGAATTGCCATAGCCCAGGGGCAAAGTTGCCCCACAAGTGCGTCTTTTGCTTTTAGCTTCATACCTTCTTGACACCCTGAAACATACGCCCCCTCATAATGCACATTTTCAGGGCATGAGGAATTCCCTTTTCTGTGCAGTGCAGCCTGCTTTGCTGAGGTAGCCTTGATGCCCTCTTCCCAATAAATGATGTGAGGGGGCCAATATTTGACGCACATAGAGCAGTGTTACTGGTAGAGGGAAGTTTCCAATGGGACCAGTGTGATGCTGACGCTACCCTGCCTGCATGCCTGCAAAGCCAATCGCAACCTCACCTGGATTTCCCTGCCACCTCCTGCATTACCGAGCAGGCTGCAAGGAGGAGCACAGTTCAGTGCACGAGGGGGTTAAGGTTATCACTCATGAAAGATGACAAGAAATGAATTGAGCTTGGGATTATTCACTTCCTTGGCACTTACCCTTGAATGGCTGAAATCCTTCAGTAAGAAAATGTGTCCTTATCTCCCTGACTCTGCTCCATCACCTGATTGACAGTTTTTAGGGAATGCAGGAGACTTAGGAGTATGGCAAATTGGAGCCAGGGATGCTGCTCTCCAGAGCATTGATCCAAAATCATCATGGGCCAGTAGGTCTCCAGATATAATGACTTCTCTTGGCCTGGCTGAAATTAATTGGATATCTTGAAACATAGAATCATAGAATGGCTAGAGTTGGAAGGGACCTTCAAAGGTCATCTAGTCCAACCCCCCTGCAAGGAGCAGGGACATCTCCAACCAGATCAGGTTGCTCAAAGCCCCATCCAAACTGACCTTGAATGTTTCCAGGGATGGGGCATCCACCACCTCTCTGGGCAACTTGGGCCAGTGTTCCACCACCCTCAGTGTAAAAAAAAATTCTTCCTTATATCTAGTTTGAATCTACCTCCCTCTACATCTGGAATGATTGCAGAGATGTGGGGCTGACAGGATGCTCTTAGCCTAGTCCCTCCATCCTTGAGCCACGATCCAACCCTTCTCCAATCAGCAGCGCCTGATGGTGAGTTTTAGGGCTTCCTCATCCTTCCTAGAGGAGTGTTTCTCACCCGACATCTCCCATACCATGATCTTATAGCATCAGAAGGCAGAAAAGAAATACTGACCACCAGGCATCCCATGAGGTGATGAGCTAGGAGGGCAGGAGAGCCCAAACCTTGGATCACAGCTCGAGAGATGGGTGAGGAGGTCATACTGCTTCTCATCAAAGGCAACTGGAAGGAGGGAGCACTTGTCTCTGCTGTGTTCATAGGACTGTAAGTAACAGCACTGTCAGATGTGGTGGACGCAGAAGGTCAGTGTATGTACAGGTGGTTTCAGTTTGCACTATGGTCGTAATGTAGTGTAGCTGCAAGAGAAAGTCACAGGATAGTTCAGCTTGGAAAGGGCCTTCTGAGGGCCTCCTGAACTGTCCTATAACTCTGTGATCCCGCCTTGCAGCCATCCCAGGTTATAGCCATGGCCCAAACAGAGAACACCTGTACATACTCCATGATCTTGCAAGGAGGAGGCACAGCCATGCTGTAGCAGTGGATAAATGGTGCGTTGCACATGTAAGAAATCATACTTCTTGGCTGCTATGCTGGGAAAACGTGGCTGTGCTGCAAAATTGAGAAGAATCTGAAAACAAGAAAATACAAAGCTTTTCCCCTGGGCTGCCCATATAGGAAAAGGCCCATATGGAGCAAGACACTGTTCCTGGAAGATCTGGGACTAGGCCAGGAGGTTAGTCTCTGTGGTTCATCTATTTTGTGGCTGGAGGGAGTGCTTGTGCTCACTGTGCTACTATCTGAGGTGTCCAAGACGAGGTAAGATGAGCTTGAGCTGAATATTTGTTTTTGAATTCCTGTTGTGCAAAGATCTAAACAGAAGAAAAGAAAGAATATGACTGTTGGGTTTTTTCTTCTTATTTTCCCCAACCTGCTCCATGCAGGAAGAGGTCAGTGCCTCCCCAGGGACGTGTCTGCTTTGCAGCTTTCAAGCAAACAGAAAACACCTTCAAAGTAGCTTTCAACAGCCTCCTGAGTAAGGAGTCCTTAGGGGATCCATGAGGAGGACCTCTCCAGGTGCTTGCTTTCTCAGATCTATTTTCATTCATGATTTTCCCCAAAAAAAAATCTTTTATGTATCTGAGCCTGAAAGCTCCTTTATGCTGGCAAGATCGTTGGGTAGGCCAATTTCACACCAA
This sequence comes from Ardeotis arabs, assembly GCA_011801015.1. Taxonomy (NCBI): domain Eukaryota; kingdom Metazoa; phylum Chordata; class Aves; order Otidiformes; family Otididae; genus Ardeotis; species Ardeotis arabs. The sequence continues at coordinate 7,391 of JAAGAY010146984.1, read as the reverse complement.
GCCTTAGAGATGACAGCGTGGAAGGCAAGTACAGTTCCTAAGCTGGGGCCATGAGGGACTTCATGTTGGATGGCCAAAATCCTGGCCTTAAAAACCTGAGAATCATTTTAGGACATGGTGGGGATTAGCACAAACAGAAAAACTCACTGCTGATTCTATGCACATTATGTTTGAGTAATGGACATCACTCATTACATTGGCTCATTATCGATTTGAGTAGCTGTTATGGTAGTAATCCAAAAAACAGGCCCAGGGGAATGCGATAGGTTTCAGTCACTCTTCAGTCTCTTTGCTGATCATCTCAAGAGAAGCCAATCACGTAACTTGAACTGCCTTCCTTCACCCTAAAAACTCTCTGTAGAGCCCCACCACATGGAGGTGGGCCTTGCTCATCTCCTCCTGGGTCTCAGAGGACACTGTAGCTTTGGCAAGTTAGTGATAAGCAACATGGCTTCTGAAGACAGCATGCAGCAACCACAACAGCCAGAAAAGCTTGTGGTATCTTGAGAGGGGAAGACCCAGGATCATAGCCCTGGATCAGGTTCCCACCAGTCAACTGCTTCACAGCTCCTTGCTTCTTTGAAAAGCAACATCTCTTGGCTCCTGTGGAGTTTGTAAGAGCCCTTTTAACTGCTAAATTGGGAAAGAAAGGACAGATGCTGTATTTTGGGGGGAAACAGAGGGCAAACAGGAGACTCAGCCTGTGGAGAGGAATCCTATGTAAGGTTTGAGTGGATTTGTTTACTTTCTCCTCTTGCAGATTTTGTTTAAGAAATAACCAAGTGCAAGCGTGCTGTTCTTGGTTGCTGCACCCTGGCTTATGCTAGGTGACTCCACGTCTGCAGAGACGCTGCAGAGACACCAGGGCTGAGTCCTCACCACCACCGCTTCCCATTGACTTTAAAGACCTTTAGGTAAAAGGCCAAATTTGAGGAAAAGAGAAGTCAGCACCATGAAATTTTCTACCATATAAATGCCTGCAGCTCCACCTGAAGCAGTAGCTGAGCAGGTGTTAAACACTCATTCGTTAGAGGAGGTTAAAATTTAAAGGTTTAGAGCATCCTGCAGAAAACAGAACATCACCAAGATATTGCTTCGGTTAATTTACCCAGATTCCTAAAGGAAAGCAAATACCTGCCTGATCATCAAAATCAACGCATCCCAAGCAGTGTCAGTAGTGACAAATGTTTTTCTGATGAGGCTAGGAGTGCTTTAACGTTTTCACATGCCCTAGGAGTGCTCAGTGTGTAAATATAACCCTGCGCTGAGAAGCACTAGCATGTCCTACACAGTGCTCACAGGGCAAAATGCCACATGTGATGCAAAACAGCACTCTGACCCTAAATGTCTGACACATGCACACGCACACACACAGATATATACATATATATTCACACACATCCCTATGTATACACCCACTACTCCATAAACACACAGGTAAACAATCATAAATATACAAAAACATTAAAATACATTGAAACAGGTAAAAAATAGTACATACTTTTATTTTAAACTGACTTGAAAAAGACACTCAGACAGCAACTATGATTTATGTGAGGAATGTGCCCAGTGGACTCCAGAAAGAGAATGTGAATTAGTCAAGATGCAGCAATTAATTACCTGCAGTAGCATTTCTCTGATCTGCATATTGGCAACGGCTTTTTACTGGGTTTTGTTTAGTTGATTTTTGTTGTTGACAGTTTAGTTTTGGGGTTTTTTGGCCTCTATTTATGACGTGATGTGTTGGTTTTGTTTACTGAGGTGGGGCTACAGTGGCAGCTTCTGTAAGAAGCTGCTAGAGGTTTCCTTTTTGCCCAGTGGACTTAGTCGGGCCTAGGGCGGACCTGCTGCTGGCCAGGGCTGAGCCAATTGGTAGCAGAATGTCCCCTGATAACGCCTCTGAGATAAGGTATTTAAGAAGGGGAAAAAAAAAAAAAAAGAAGAAGCAGCAGAAGCAGGGGGCAGAGAGGGGGAGGTGCGAGCCTTGTGGGCCTTGCAGGCCTCACCCTCTGGCCTCCTGCCGGGCGGCCGACTGGGCCTGACTCGACCAAGCCTGACCACAAGAAAGTGAAGAGAGCAGATGTGAAGAGAACCTGAGAGGTGTCTGCCTGAGCCAGTTGTAAATAATTTCTTGTGAGACGAATGCCTGCAGATGCCAAGATCAGTGAAGAAGGAGGGGGAGGAGTAATGCGGCTCCTGGCCAAGATTCCCCTGCAGCCTGTGGTGATGACCATGGTGGAGCAGGTTGTCCCCCTGCAGCCCATGGAGGTCCATGGAGAAGCAGAGATCCACCTGCAGCCCGTGGAGGACCCCATGTCAGGGCAGGCTGATGCCTGAAGGAGGCTGTGGCCTGTGGAGGGCCCGCTGGGGCAGCCGTTCTGGAGGGACTGCACCCCGTGGAAGAGATGACCCACGCGGGAGCAGTTTTACAAAGGACTGTGGCCCATGGGAGGGACCCCACACTGGAGCAGGGGAGGAATGTGAGGAGTTCTTCCCCCCAGGAGGAGGAAGGAGCAGCGTAAAATGTGATAGGACAAGGGGTAATGGTTTTAAAATAGAGGGGGGTAGATTTAGATTGGACATTAGGAAAAAACCATGAGAGTTGTAGATCACTGGAACAGGTTGCCCAGAGAGGTGGTGGATGCCCCATCCCTGGAAACATTCAAGGTCAGGCTGGATGGGGCTCTGAGCGACCTGATCTAGTGGGGGATGTCCCTGCTCCTTGCAGGGGGGTTGGACTAGATGACCTTTGAAGGTCCCTTCCAACCCTAACCATTCTATGATTCTATGATTCTAAAATGACGTGTGATGAACTGACCATAACCCCTTTCTCTCTTCCTCCCTGTGCTGCCTGGGGAGGGTGGAAGTAGGTAGAGATCACTGAAAATGAAGTTAAGCCTGAGAAGAGGGAGGGGTAGGGGGAAGTTGTTTTTGTTTTCTTCCTCATTGTCCTGCTTTGGTTTTATTAATAATAACAAATAACTAATTTTCCCCAAGTTGAGTCTGTTTTGCCTGTAAATGGTAATTTCAATGATCTCTCCCTGTTCATATCTCAAACTTTGAGCTTTTTCTTATATTATCTCTCTTCATTCTCTTTAAGGGTGGGGGGAGTGAGTGAGGGACTGCGTTGCTTGGTCTTGAGTGAGGCTAAACTACAAGACATGGAAAATGAATTTTTCAATCAAGCAGACTGGTAACAAAGTCCAGCTTCAGCAAAGGAAAAGAAAAGCAGAACTGCATTCTCACCTGATCGTATGGGACTGCCTCATTTTTGCCTCCAGCATGTCACCAGCCATGAATGAACTATTTAATTCTAAACTCAGCAAGTTGCTATCCTCTTGCAGAGATCAGGACAGGCATGAAAACCACAGAGCTCAAGGCACAGAGGTGAAAAACAAGCTTGGGTTCTTGTTTGGGGTAGCGCCACAGGAGTTGACTTGAATTCTGCCATGGAGCAGATACAGAGCAGAGACTCCTGAGATGGAGACTAAGTTTCTAGTGTTGTCACAGGCTTCCCTGCATCATAAATGTGTTAATCTTCCCATGTTTTGACTTCTCCAATTTGTTGGACATCAATGGTGGTACCCAACATGGCCACATTTTCCTATGTGTCCAGCAGGTTTTGCAAAGTGACCTGCTGCTGTCGCTGGCACGTAGCTGTGCTTTTTGTGGTACGCAGCAGAATGGAGGCATATTTTTTTTTTCCCTCTAATAGAAAATGTCAGCTTCAAAGCCACAGAAATTCGAAATTAAAACACAACGTTTTGCAGCAGCACTTTGACAAGTGACCTCTCCAGAGGTGGAGCAATGACTGAAGAAAGTCATGCAAATGTTGGGAGTGATTTGAAAGCAGGAGAGAAAGAAGGAGCATAATTCTGTAGTAAGCAAGAGAAGTGCAGGGGAGTTTTCAGAAGAAGTAATTAACTTAAAAGGCAAATTGTCATCTCCTGGTCTGTGTGGGCTGAGGGTTTTCAGGGAATGGACAATCAAAGGGTCGCTTAATGTATATCAGGAGTTTCTTGGCTTTGATCAATTGTCTGAAATAATTGGCAGCTTCTTCACTTTAGCTCATCTTTGGACCTATCATTAATATTGTAACTCAAGCTTTGAGGCCTCAGCCAGCACAGGCTTCCATCATTCATGGGTATTTTGCATTTACATGGGAAATAAGAGGCCATGTCCTCTTCAAAGGGCTGGCAAACTGTTTGAAATATAGGAGCTTAGGGTAAAGGCAGAGAGGCTTGACTTGAGCATGGAAAATCCAGCAGCAGAGGGAAGAGCTAAATGTTGACCATCTGATTGCTCCACAGATGCCCTTTAGGCCAAGCCATGCTACCATTCGAGGTACTGAATCCTCTCACGTAGTTTTGCCAAATTTTCTGGAAGAAGTCAAAGCCCTAGAAGAAATTGCTGGGTCCCAATTGCTGCACATGAAATAAGCTCTCTTCTAACCTGAGATGGAGAAGGGTTGGCATTTCAGGTCTGATATCTATTGTTGGTTAATGAAATAAAGTGATTTAAAAGCTTGGCCTCATTGATGCTCTCAGTCCAGCTAAGCCAGCATGGTGCAAATCTGTTTAGTTTATAAAAGGTAACCCCAAGTCCATGTCAGGCAGGGCTTTGTGCCCATTATAAGAATCAGTAGATACAAAGAGAAATAGAAAATTAATAACACTATATAGATAGTCAACCAAAGAGTGCTTTTCTGTAGTAATTAATTATCTTCCTGTTGTGATTTAACCCCAGTCAGCAATCAGGTACCACACAGCTGCTCACTCACCCTCCCCAGGGCATGGGGGAGAAAATCAGGAAGTAAAGAAAACTCGTAGGTTGAGATAAAGACAGTTTACTGGGATAGCAAAGGAAAAGATAATTTATACATATATATATAAAATAATAACAGGAATAACAATTTTCTAAAGGGGAAAAATAAAAATAAATTACAAAACAAATGATGCACAATTCCTACCACTCGACAACGTGATGACCGATACAGCCCATCCTGAGCAGCAATCGTGGAACAAAAAAAACCTGCAAATTATCTCAGAATGATTCTGAACAGTGAGAGAAAAGCAAGATCTCACTGGCCTACCACCATTTATATACTGACAATGACATTTATGGCATGGAATACTCTTTTTGGCCAGTTTGGGTCAACTATTCTGGCTATATCCCTCCCAGCTTCCCGCACCTGCATGTTAGTGAAACCTGGGAAGCCAGACAGTGTCCTTGGTCTCATGAGTAACAACTCACATCATCAGTGTATTTATCAACATTCTTCACATATGAAACCCAAAACACATTGGCAACTGAGAGGAAAATTAACTCCATTCTAGCTGAAACCAGGACAATTCCTTAAATAAAACATCTGATTTCCCTGAGCTTAGATCTGTGATCAGAATAATTTGCCTATTCTCACCAAAGTGTCTCATAGACAACTACATTGTGTTATTGGTGGAGAAAATAAGAATTCGTGTGAGTGATTGATAAGGAAGGTGTTGGGGGTAAAAGACTATGATGGGAGTAGAGCATGAGTCAATAATCATGTTCCTCAATTAAGCTGAATAGTTTGTCTTATTTAATATATTTGTTCAAAGCCTTGGAGAAAAAAAAAACCATTGTGTTTCCCAATAAAAGATTCAGAGGCAAAACTTTGAGGGACATTGTCAATACAGAGAAGAATTAAGACATCATCCAAGAAGAACTAGATGCCTGGTGAGAGCAGAGAGAGGAACGGAATAACATTTCATAGTACAAAGCACACTGTCAAGCTAAGTGCAGAGCTCATGCTGCAGCCTGGGAGGCTCAACAGATGGAAGTGACAAGAAAGAGAGGCTTGGATGCATTCAGGACAATCATAAATCAGAGAAAAATAAAATGCCAAGCTTGGAAGGGGTACCAGGAAATATCTTCCCAGCAGCAGTAAATAAGAGGAGATGTCATTTTACAAGAACCTGGTGAGATTCCTCTGGACCATCGTGTGTCCAGGCACCAAGGGGTCCTGGGGCTGCCCGAGCTCCTGGTGCCTCCTTGGTGGTGAGACCAGTGCAATCAGTCACGCACAGTCAGAGAAGAAAGATTCAGACTGAGAAGGACTATTCAGAAGCTCGGAGGAACCGAGACCATGCACTCAGGCTGAGAGACACTGGCTCCTTTAGTCTGTTTAAATCATGTCAAGAGGTTTATGACTGTTGCTGATGACTGTTGAAAGGAAGGAGGGAACAGCAAAAGAGAACAAGAATTATTTAACCTAAAAGACACTGGTGGCACGAGTCCCTGATTATAAAGATAAAACCGGAAAAATTAAGGGTGGAAGTTAAGAGTGTGGTTTCTAAGCGTCAGGGTGGCAATTCCAACCAAGGGTGAGAGTTGGGGAGGTAGTAACTGGAGCTGATTCAGGAAGAAGACATGTTAGAAGAGAAGGGTGTTAAAGGTGGCCACATCCAGTGAGCTATAAGACACGTCTTTCCTCCTGCCCAAGCACAAAAGCTGTGCAGCTCTGCATCTCCAAGTCCAGACGTCAGTGGAGGTGAGCAGATATTCTGAGCAGATGCACACACCTAGAGTGCAGACACAGACAGCATGGAGCTCAGTGCCTTTACCAGTACCCCATAAACACACATAACACTCACATAAACATGATCAGCATGGATGGCTCCACCCTATTCCTCCTCCCCAGCTGACCAGGGTTAAAGCTGTAGGGATATTCACACTCAGCATTGGTTTCTCCAGCAGCTGGGCTTACTCTGTTCAGCAGTTGGCCCTCAGGTTCCAGTCCTCTCCAGTGTCTGGCACTAGGACCCTCGAGCTTCTGAAGCTGGTGGCCTCAGTCTAGCTGCTGGCACAAAATCTCCAGTCCACCTTGCAGCTTATTGTGTTCACACACAGGCTCAAGATAGAAATAATGGAGTGGATCAGCATAGAAAACAATTAGGAACAGCATCTGGTGAGACAAAACACTGGTGATCAGGTTAGACTACAGCGCCGTGACCTGCAGCCTGCGAGATGTGAATGTCACTGTGCCATCTTTGCCATTTGTTAAGCATTTACCACCATTGCTGTTAATGTAGGATTTAATAAAGTTACCACGTTCAAAAGAGGCAAGTGGTCAAAATTCACCCAAAGGACATCTTAAAAACCCATAGGTCCAGCCTAGAGACTCAGCAGTGGGTTTCTGCTGTCCATACAGGAGTAGTTCATACTGGGGATCTCTTTGGGTGCCATAATTCACAAAAGCTGACAGCAAGAAAACATCCTGGGCAAAACTATATTGAAGGAAGGGTTTCTGAGAAGAGGTGGGACTGTCTTTGGAGGTAAAAGTGGTGCATGATTGCTCTGTAATTTTCTTCCCTTTTTTTTTTTTTTTTTTTGTTTTGTTTGTTAAAAAATTG
>JAAGAY010146983.1:44994-69434 GCA_011801015.1 Ardeotis arabs | reverse complement strand
GTAAGTCTCAGTTCCCTCTCATATCACTTGTTAGATACTTGAATCTTCTCCAAATTCTACTTGTGATTTGGCAATACTTAATACACATATTGCTTTTTTTGCTACTGAAAATCCCTCTTTTCTGATCCCTGTATGAGACAGGAGGATCACACAAGGTGCAGCATAAGGAATACTCCCACACAACCAGCCAACAACAGAGAAAGACCAGGTATCCAGCATGAAGCCACTGAAACTGAGAAAATGTCATAGAAACAAAGGAATAGATATCTATCAAAAATAACAGCACACACACACACACAAAATTGGCGTTGCTTCCAAAGAAATATCATTCTAGCATAGCAGAATACTGTCTTATTACTTTGTCTTAATGATTTATGTTCATTCCATAATTAAAATATGTAAATAATATTATCTTTATAATATAACCTATGTTTTGGCAGCCAGGTTTCCTTCTTGTTCTCATCCAGGTGCAGCCTACACTCGCACGGGACAACTACAGGCCAAATTCCATCAGAGGAATGATAATCTCACAAATTGTATTTTGTTACAAAGTCTGTTGAAAAAAAACAATCAAGAAAAGGAAAATCTAGACTCAGTCTTCTCTAAGTGCTGCATCTGTGGTACCAGTAGTTGTTAACATAATAAAAAAGGTTTGTTTTTTTTTTTCTCTAAAGTGGTTACCATCAACAAACTACTCAGACAGAAGCAGTGATATCTTAACTTTCTGGAATAAACTGAAAATAATTAGTTGCACTGATTTACTTCAACTAAGAATGAGCAAACATATTGCATTTTCTGACAGTTTTAATCAGTCAAACTCCGTAGGAAGATATTCCATATTAGATTAACTTTTCAGTGAACTCAGGATCACAGAGGACCCTATCTTTTTAAAATTTAGATACCTTCTTACTTCTGTTAGGAATGGATTGTTATATAGGTGTGGAAAACTAGTGGTATTTTCAGTCATGTGTTGCAGATGTCAAGGATATTTCAATCCTTTCAGTTGAAGTGAGAGTGAAAAAAAAAAGATATTCTAGTTTAGGCTTATGATATGGCACCTGGGAAATAAGTGCATTCCGGAACTGTACAGATTACTCCATTTTTCTTCTAGAACTCATTTCAGATTTTTATGTCTGTCTTTCACCAGTACCATAAGTTATTGACTACCCTCCCTTTTTTTTTTTGTTGTATGATTACACCAGCTGTCATTGGCCAACATCAGACCACACTTCTCTAAGTGCTAAGGAGGTTGAACTACCTGAGGTAACTGAAATGGTTGATTCAAACTTTTCATAAAATTGAATGTAAAACCAACAAAAAAAAAAAAAAAAGTCTAAACTCTAAGTTTTAGATATCTACTGCTAAGCTAGCTTCATCTAAAGGCCCCTTTATAGTCAAAGGGCAGAAAGATACATTTTTTAGGCCATGATTAATTTCATCTTAAAGGAAAAAAACTAAAGATGAGCCTTTCCTAGAAAATATCAGTATTTAATACCTAATATATTCTGAACAATCCAATTTGAAATTCATCAGACTACTGATTAATTGAAATAATGGAAGAAGCCACATTTGAAGATCTGTTTCTTACTAGTAACTTCTGTTACTCATTATAATAGTAATATTTCTTCCTCACTTTTAGCTGAAACATGGTCTTTAGTGATTTATGAACTGTGGGGTTTTTTTTCTTCTCTACCCACCCCCACCCAGGGGTTAGTGAAGATAATTACTCTTCTTACTTTAAAATTATATTAAAAGATATTCTAAACCAAGATGACAAACATATTAACAATTCTTCTGTAATCCATGAGCACATAGCAGATACACCATTTTGCCAGTATCTTTTACACTGTTGTAGTTGATAAAAAGTGAGCAGAAAGAAGACATCAATTCCTTCTGAAATAAAAATGTTTTATGTCTAGTCTTTAATGATGTATCTATTGATGGTATTAACAATAATTTCATTAAATGTATCTACTTAGAAAGGTATGATACATAAGTGAAATATAGCGTGTATTCTTTGACTTAATGAGAGAAAGGATTTTTAAGGTCTGAAAATTGTTACACTAAAAAAAAGAAATTACCAGTATGTAAGAGTGAAAGACATAGTAGAGTGAAAGAATTACAGAAATTTTAATTTTTCACTAGAATAAAAGTGTGTGAACCTAGAATATGAAAAATTAAAATTGTATTTTAATTGTTTCAAGCTCATTAAACATGACTATGCATAATGAAGGCAAGTCTAATAAAGAAAAGTCAATTTTTCAAAGCCAAATAATGGCATAGATCATGGTATGAAAATGTGTAGAAATTAAGATTAGAGTGTAAAATTTAGAGCAAAGAGCTTGATTAGGAATTCTGAAATAGGGAGGGTGGGAAATTGAAGAGGCAGATTGGAAATAATGAGACTCTCAAGACTGTCCTTCCACAAAGCCAAAAACTAGAAGTTCCAGGAAAAAAATATTTAACACTCCGAATCTAGTTTTCAGTAATCTGATCCTGAGAACTGTATGGAAAGCATGAAGTATTATTTATATTTCCTGTTCTTATTTTTTTTCTTCTCCAAAAGTAATGTTTTCCTCAATCTGCACAGTGTCCCTTGAAATAGAACATACATGTGTATTTCTGTCCTTCAAAACAATACTGGCATGACTTCAGGCACATTTTTTGCCCCCAAAAAGCAGTGTTTCTCACTACATATAAGTAGATTCTAAATTTTTTCCTCTTTTACAGTTGTTTGTGTATTCCCTTATGTATTATAGGCGAGAATTTGTATGCAGGCTTAAGAGAAATTACAGTCTATTATGATGCATGTGAACATATCGTTCTGTATGACATTCAGAATGTCCCAAGGGGGAAAATATAAAACCAAAACCAATTATTTTAATAGTCAAAATACAAAAAGCTTCAGAAACAGAATGTCACATATACATTATTATTCCATGCTCAAAATAAAATAAAATTAAAATTAATTAAATTAAACTAAATTTTGGGTTAGATTTTCTGATGGATAAATTTCAGTAGACATACTTGTAAATAGTAGATGTACAATATTGTTTTTAAAGATCTAGTCACACCTACTATAGGGGCTTGATTGAACATATTTCAGTCAAAATTTTATACCTCAGTGATGTCTTTCAAAACTCTTTCAGAGCTATTTCAAAGTATATATATATATATATGTAAATAAATACATGTGTATATGAGTATAGTATCTATTCTAAAAACATCATGTATATTATAGAATCATAGAATAGTTTGGGTTGGAAGAGACCTTTAAAAGGTCATCTAGTCCAACCACCCTGGAAGAAGCAGGGACATCTCCATCTAGATCAGGCTGTTCAGAGCCCTGTCCACCCCGACCTTGAATGTTTCCAGGGATGGGGCATCTACCACCTCGCTGGGCAGCCTGTTCCAGTGTTCCACCATCCTCATTGTGAAAATTTTTTCCTTATATCAAGTCTGAATCTGCTTCCTTCTGTTCTAAAACCATTACCCCTTGACTTATCATAACAGGCCCTGCTAAAGTGTTTCTCCCTCATCTTTCTTATAAGTCCACTTTAGGTATTGGAAGGCTGCTATAAGGTCTCTATGAAGTCTTCTCTTCTCCAGCCTGAACAACCTCAACTCTCTCAGCCTGTCCTCATAGGAAAGGTGCTCTGGCCCTCTGATCATCTTTGTGGCCCTCCTCTGGACTCTCTCCAACAGGTCCACATTCTTCTTATGTTGGGGTCTCCATAACTGGACACAGTACTCCAGATGGGGGTCTCATGAGAGCGGAATAGAGGGACAGAATCATCTCTCTTGACCTGCTGGCCACCCTTCTTTTGATGTAGCCTAGGATGCAGTTGGATTTCTGGGCTGCAAGAGCATATTGCTTACTCACATTGAGCTCCTCATCCGCCAGCACTCCCGAGTCCTTCTCTTCAGGGCTGCCCTCCATCCATTCTCCGCCCAGCCTGTATTTGTGCTTGGGATTGCCCTGACCTACGTGCAGGACCTTGCACTTGGCCTTGTTGAACTTCATGAGGTTCACACAAGCCCACCTCTATACAATTACATTTGTATCATGCATATTGTTAAATAGGTATTTTTTTCTTAATGTGATCTTTTTCTAAATGAAACTATTAATTTACTTATTACTTACACAAAAATATGTTCATAGGAGCTCTTAAAATCTCTTATAGTGTTTTGCATATTTCCAAATGGAGATGGAATTAATTTTATTCTTATCCTAACATTCATGAGTTTCTTTGAAAAGTCAAGTGGTTATTACCACAGAAGTCTTGAATCAGTTAATGCTGGTTCTAGAAGAAAACTGCAGCCAAAAATTTCCTCTTTCAAGTTTTCAGGTCAGCTCTGTTCTTTAAAATGAAATCTTCCATGAACAAGCACTATCATTTCTCACACCATAAGCACGTCTTCTTTGACATCCAAAGCTTATTTAAGAGGACTCTACGAAATGTCTTCCACTCTTACTCCACACTTTTTTTTGTTGTGAGCCATTCAAAAAACACTTGAAAAGATGGAGGAGGAAGTCAAATGAAGTTACAACATATGAAGTGCAATTACAGCACACATGTATCTGTAGGCCAAGCTTTGAAGTCCCTGTTTGGCAAAACTAAAGCTTCTTATCCTTCTATCCCCAAATTCTTGGGAGAAAACCACTGCTTTTAAGCCCGTCCTGGCAGCAAAAACATTTTGTCCAGAACAACCACACAGTAAGTGATTTAACATGTGCCAAGAAGAACTTGAAAAGAGTAAAGAATGGTTTTAACAGAAATTTTGTAGTGGGGGGAACAGTTCTCAAAAGACTATTGATGTACCTTTTTTTCACGTATGCTATTATCTTGGTAATCCCACTTTATCATGAAGGTAGATATTTTTTTCATTATAAGATCCCTTATCCAGTTTTCACAGCACAAGTACAGCAGGACCAACATGAATCAGATTACCTCTTTAAATGTATACCTACCATTTGAAAATGAATCCCTCTTCTCCCTAGCAAGATTTTAGTGTTGGCTTTTTTAATGTTTTTTCCTTATTTTTCAAAAGCATTAACAGATTTGTAACATTAGTAGACAATAAAAAATAGAATACATGAAATGAAACTTACTTCATAATTGGCAGAAAAAAATGAAATAAATTACAATATGTACAAATATAAGTAAAACTTCTTTCAGCTTTTTTTTTTTTTGACTGGAAGAATGTTTTTGGCTTTTTTTCCCCCTTTATTTCACTAAATCAGTGTTGCAACAGGAAAAATCAAGCATGTCTGCATTCTAAGTGACTGCCAGCGAGAGACTGACTAAAACCCTTTCAGACCACTGACCAGCTTCCATTGGTTTAAGTTTTCAGACAAGAAAGAGAGATATTCTTGGAGCATAACTGTGTTCTCTGCATACTGAGACATTTGATGAAAACTAAACATGGATTTGACGGACAGACCATTCAATGGATAAGGAATTGGCTGGGTGGTCACACTCAAAGAGTTGTGGTCAATGGCTCGATGTCCAAGTGGAGATCGGTAACTCAGGGTGTTCCTCAGGGGTTGGTATTGGGAACAGCCCAACACTATCTTTGTCGGCGACATGGACAGTGGGATAGAGTGCACCCTCAGCAAGTTCGCCAATGACACCAAGCTGTGTGGTGCGGTTGACACGCTGGAGGGGAGGGATGCCATCCAGAGAGACCTTGACAGTCTGTAGAAATAGGCCTATACAAACCTTGTGAAGTTCAACAAGGCCAAGTGCAAGGTCCTGCACATCAGTCAGGCCAATCCCAAGCACAAATACAGGCTGGGCGGAGAATGGATGGAGAGCAGCCCTGAAGAGAAGGACTCGGGAGGGCTGGTGTACAAGAAGCTCAACATGAGCCAGCAATGCACCCTTGCAGCCCAGAAAGCCAACTGCATCCTGGGCTGCATCAAAAGAAGCATGGCCAGCAGGTCAAGGGAGGTGATCCTCCCTCTCTATTCCGCTCTGGTGAGACCTCACCTGGAGTACTGTGTCCAGCTCTGGAGCCCCCAACATAAGAAGAACGTGGACCCGTTGGAGAGTGTCCAGAGGAGGGCCAACAAATGATCAGAGGGCTGAAGCACCTCTCCTACAGGGACAGGCTGAGAGAGTTGGGGCTGTTCAGGCTGGAGAAGAGAAGGCTCTGAGGAGACCTTATATTGATCTTCCAATACCTAAAGGGGGCCTATGGGAAAGACAAGGAGAAACTCTTTAGCAGGGCCTGTTGTGATAGATGAGGGGTAATGGTTTTAAAATAGAAGGAAGTATATTCTGACTAGATATAAGGAAAATTTTTTTTTGCAATAAGGGTAGTGGAACACTGGAACAGGTTGCCCAGAGAGGTGGCAGATGCCCCATCCCCGGACACATTCAACACCAGTTTGGACAGGGCTCTGAGCAACCTGATCTAGCTGAAGAGGTCCCTGCTTCTTGCAGGGGATTTGAACTAGATAACTTTTAACTGTCCTTTCCAACCTAAACTATTGTATGATTCTATGATTCTGTGATTCATGGTGTGAGGTAAATCAGACATTGAATTTGGCAGTACTTAATCATTGACTTATTTACAGATTAACAAAGCAATCCAGTGGAATACATTGTGATTAAAACAGCAACTTAAGTACAGATTTGAAAATTACAAGATTCACGCTAATTTGCTACAGGGTGTCCTAAATCAATATGTATGTGTATATGTGTAAACACAAAACAATGAAACACAGGGAGATATTTGGATCCAATGAAATATCTACGTAGAGGGGACTAGTCTATAGTTAAAAGTTTCCTTCTTTTCTCTATATAGGTAGAGAGGTGAATAAAGGAGACTAGCCTACAGTCAAAAGTTATTTCTTCCTTCTTGAGTTTACAGAAAATACTCACAATGTGTCTGCATTCCTCAACAGGTGATAGCCGAGCCTTGAGAAGTTGAACCTTCCCCTTACCTTTCATCGTCTTTGCCAGCAGATGGTCCTTAAACTTCTTCAGTCTAAGGAGGCTATAACTGAGAGGTGTTCCAACTCATGGGAGATGCTGGTCACAGCCTGCTGAGATCCAGGAGAGTTCAATAGGTCTCAGAGTAGCTGTTTATAGGGTTTGAGACAATTGACTTGTGTCAGGTAATTTTCCATTTCAGCCCAACTCAGATGATGTAATATTCTGGTGCTTTTCATGATTCATGCAGGCCCAGAATTTGAAATTCTGGTATCGTTCATCTTCGGCCTCCAACCAGGTGTTCCAACCTTCTGCACTAGGTTGTCAGAAGGTGATAAACTGTTATTATTTTCATTGTTTCAATTTTTGGGAAAAACAGGAGCCAGGAGCATTAAGGAGGTGCCTTGATGCTCAAGTTCACCATATTCACAGTCTTACCCTAGGTTAGTATGAGGCTCAGAAGGGGAGGAATCACACCAAGTACTGAGTGACTCAGGAAGGGGGGCAGGGGTTGCACAACCACATTTTGTCCTGACTGAACAACCCCAATTGCCTCAGTTGCTCCTCATAAGACTTATTCTCTAGCATATTCCTAAGTATTCCTTTAATGACTCATGTATTATTAATGAGTTGTTCACAGCCCTGGAGCCTCTATCATCGTACCGTCCACACACTTTCAAGGCCTCTTTTATCATGCATTCATTTATCTATACTGAATTTTATTCTAGGGTCAGAGCTTATTCTAAACAAAAATAATTTGATTGTAGCATTTTATAGTTACAGATTTATATATATATATATAAATTATTACAAGAGCAGGTGTTATGTCATACTGTTCTACAAATGTAAGATAAATCTAAAAAAAAAAAAACCAAACCAGTAATAATAACCTGGATGCTTGACAACTGCTGTTGCAGTTAAGTAAGATAAATAAAGCTCCAGCCAGACTAAGGCAAGTGCAGACACACCAGTTCTACAAACTCACTGTCCTGAGGCCTTGGAGATACTGAACAAAACCTTTGGCTTTTCAAAAGAAGAGGCAACACCATATTTGCTCAGCTACAGAGCTACAGAGAAAGAGGAAATATGTCTTTTAATGTCTAAAATTCATATTTCATACTTAGGATACTTAGAATAGGGTTGAATGTGATAGGTTTTGTTCACCATTCTAAGAATTATTTGTACATTTTAACCAATATATATTTAATGTTGAAGTACAGATATATTCTTCAGTGTGTTCTTCACTACAGTGCAAACTATAGTTTGCATTCTCCTAGCAAATGCAAAAACCTTTAGCCTGTAGAATGACGCTTCTAGTTGTTGATCTAGTCAAGCCTCTTGTTTTGTTTTTTTTTTTTCATGCAAACAAAAGGGGATAGTCAACTGCAAAATAAGAATAGAAACTGATATGACTGCCTATAGCTGTTTGATTTTTATTTTATTCTGGGCAGGTGCATCTTGCTGCTGAGAGGAAAATTAATTTAAGCAAGTGCTTTATCTCCTACATTACTTTTTTGAGCAGAATCACACAGAAAAAATTATTATTTTTTTTGTTTCTGAAAGAAAGGACATCAGAGGATGTTTTCAGGATAAGTCTGAAATGCACAGTAGTATTTCTAAGTATCTGCTAAAAGAGCAGATTATGCTGTTCTTCCAAAACATTTCCTGTGTAGTTTACACCAAGTAACTTCTCATACTGTGCATACAAGTTGTTTGAAATCTATATGAGCAGGAAGAGCAGGTGCATGGCCCAGGGGTCTGGAACCCAAGTTCCTAAATGTTCGTCATTACAGCACTTAGCATTATGTCACCTACATTCCCTATGGCTCTTTTCCCCAATTCCTGACAGTTTATGGAAAATGAAGGCAGAAAAAAGTGTCTTAATATTTTCACTTAGAAGTTTAGAGAGACAAATGAGATCTTTAGCTCAGTATTATCAGCTCCGAGCTGGCCTTATTATTTTAGTCTGCAAGACCTGCAGACTTCCCTAGATCTACCTTTCCTTGGATTTAATTTGTGCTCTTTATCAGTGAGTTTACTACAGTTCTGCTTATCCGTTAAGCAGAACAGTCCAACTAGATGCATAGTGGGTAGCATCACTTAGCTTGGCGTCACTATGAATCTGTGAGAGAATGACAAATTTAAATTCAGATTCTTATTTCAGGTAATCTTTCTATCATGATATTTGTTGGAAAAAAAAACCATGATAGTTGTCATTCCTGCTGTAATTTGAAAGAAACAAGAGTTATATTAGGAAATAGTGTATAATATATAGTTAAAACATGTAAAAAATATCTATCAAGCAGAAAACATTTTTTTTTCTTTGTGATTTATGAGTCCTTTTAGTGCTATCTACTAAAAGTAAGTATTTGCTTAGACTGTCTGTGAAAAGTTTTCATGACATTTTATAATGTATTTCTTTATAAGACTGAAGACAAAACAGCCATGTACAACATGTAGAATGCCTAGAGAAACACAAAGTTCATTTGTATATACAAACCTACAGATTCACATCATTCATATTTTTACTTATGACCTGATCCAAAGCCAACTGAAAATTAGAACTGTTTTCCATTGACTTCAGTGAGCCTCAAAGTACAATTCTCACTTAAGAATTTTATTGTATATGGGGCCAAATGCATGAAATTATACACTGTTTAAGTGTCTGCAGACTGAAGTCCAAGATTTTAAAACAGCTACTCTACAGCACATAGTTTAAAAGATTGAGATTTGTAGTAATGTCAATTCAACTCATAAATTATATTTCCTATGGAAAAACTTTTTTTTTTTTTCTGTCTGAAAGTCTTCTATTTTATTTAGTGATCATACCATATATTTTAATATACCTTAAATAGTTTTTTTTTGCAATGTTCATTTAAAGTAAATTTCAAAGGCATTAGAACAAATACTGTAAATGGACTGGAAGCTTGAACTTATACTTACAGATCACATTAGAAGACATTCTGTCATTTTCTCTCCATCTTATTGCACATTTTGTAAACTTGCCTTGGTTAAAGTTTGTTATTGGGAGTAGGGGAGGAAAGTATCAGCATTATCTCTAAAAAAAACTCAGTTCATTTGAAGATTCTTGTCATCTACCCAAATATATCTTCAGATTAAAGTATCTCTTCTATAAAAATAGCTTTATATTTATGATAATTAAAATATTCCCAGACAGTTCTGTGTTATGTATTCTTACAGAAAAAAATATGTTTGCAGTAGCAGAGATAAGAATCATCTGGATTCAGTTTATAATTGTCGGATAGTAAGTCATAATAACAATGAGAACTCTTTTAGATTTAGCTAATCTAAACTGTTTATCTGTCCACTAGACATGGTTGAATTACTGCATAATAATTTCAATGTATCAATTTTTTTTTTATAAATCAGAGTACAGTGGCGAAAGACTAACAAAATTACTTCAGTGCTTTAAACTTGAACAAAGGGTTTTAAAAATATAAATTGTGTCTTAAAATCAGGCCTTTATTCAATGTTTTACCCTTTTTTTTGTGAGAAAACTAACAAAACTTCATCTTATTTAATATATAAAAATAACAACGGGGAAGTGAAATGCTTAAAGTCATGTTTATTAACAAAGATGAGAATCAATATGTCTAAGTCACATTTCAATGTTTTATTGTTAAACCATGCTGTCTCATAGGAACAGGGAGAAAACGGAGAATCAACTATCAGCTCCTTTAATGAAAAACTTATTTTCTGAAAAAATCCCTATGTGTAACATTTCCAGAAATAGCAATTAATCCCATACTGAATATCTAGTGAGTGTCAGACTCAATCCCAACTGATTCTTTTTTTCAGTCCTCCTGATTCTCACAATGGCAAAACACTGCATGACAGGAATATAATTAAAAAATATTCATCCTTAGTTTTTCCCCTAAATATACTTATAGGCCACGGCTGGACATGATGATTATGATGGACATTTGAGAGGTATTGCCCATTCCACTACCTGTTCTGTGTAGTCTTCAGAAACAGTAGTGAGGATGGTATGGTGATGATAGGCATAGCAACAGTTATCAGTTGTGGCATCATGGTGGTGTCAGTCCCTGCCATGGTGGTCTCTACCTTCTCTTTTGATGCAAAAGGGCTCAGAAACAGCTTTAAGGGAATGAATAGCTGCATTTGCTGCTGCTGAGGACAGCAGTTCTTCTCTGCAGGGCAGGAAATGAGTGTGTTGACCTTTTTTTTCTCTGGCTGTAATTCCTGTTGGAGTAGTTTTCAGAGAATTTCTAAGGGAAATTTCAGTATGATTCAGTGGGTTCTTGCATGCAAAGGCAAGAATAGTTACCAAGTAGGAGAAATCAGATACAAACACAATCTGAACTTCTTGTTTCAAGCTGATCTCTCTAGATGAGTATCTGCTTTCCTCACAGATAAAATAGATTTTTGAACCGTTTAACATAATATTAGACTGTGCTGGTTCGAAGGGATGTAAAGAAGGAAGGACATCAACTGTAAATTCTTGGTCGTAAGATTATGGCAGGAAGATTCTAATTAATTGATTCACTGCAGAAAACTATTATCTAGCCTTGTTAGCCTTGTTCATTCTTTATAAGTTTAACATCAGTATAGTATTGTCCCCTTCAAGAAACAAATGTTATCTAAAACCTCCTGGTACAATACTTTCAAATTCCCATGCTAGGAAGGAACTGCTTTTACAAACAGAGCAATGTAATTTAACTCAATCAAAACATTTATGTCCTGTAACTAGAAAGAATTCTCTGTGAAGTAGCTCACTTCTCTTAAGCATTTGGATTATTTAGTTTTATTCTGATGAGGAAGTTAAGCTAATAAGATCTACTAGAAATAATAATTAAAAAAAACCAAACCCCAATATTTTCTCTGAGGTACATTAATTCAAATTGGGAAAAAAAAAAAATCAGCTTTTTATCTTTACAGAACACATTAGTGTATAGAAAATTTACAAAACTCTGAATTACAAGCTTCTGAAAATGTACAAACATGAGTTTAGCTCCTGAGGGGACTTTTTAGCAGAATACCAATAAGTACTCAAGAGTAATACTGAAATGTAATATAAATGTAGCTTAAAATGATAACAGCTTGGTGCATCATAATATTAAACTTCCCTGAGCAAGCCCTAGCAACAATTTCTAAAGTTGTGTGAGAAGGGGGAGATAAATAAATGGCTTGTGTCTAGAAGCTTGGAAAATTGACTAAATCAGATTTCTCACAAATTGAACGTAGCTTATGAGTAGTGCTGTTGCAGTCAGTAGGCAAGTACAATTTTGTAATATATGTAATATATGTTATTCCAAATCTTTCACATAAGTAAATTAATGAATGTGACGATAGTTCCTTTTCCCATAGCAGTTAATTGTCCTTTCCACAATGTGTCCCCAAAGGAGATGTAGAACTTTTTTCACCAAATCAATTATTTCTCAAAACATAATGCCTCCTATAACAAGTCACCTCAAAGTCAGAAATAGAATAAATATTATGCCATGGACAATAAAGCTAATCTTACAGTTAGTAGATTGAAATTCTGGTCAGTATGAAACCTTGTGTAAAGCCTTGTTTTTTTAAGGGATAAGTTAAGACTTTCTGGAGTGTACGGGAAGTTTCACTTCTTCCAACTTTGGAACAGACCCTGACTTGTTGAAATTAAATCATTTCTGCCAAACTTCTCTGTCATGCAAAATATTCTGGCTGTCCGTTATGACTTCCGGTGTCTTCTTGCACGTTCACAGTACAGAAGACTAAGGAGAAGCATTTTATTCTTGGGAATCCGATTAATTCTATCTTGGTAAATAAATCTTTCTTCCTTTCTCAGCTCCAGATCTTTCTCTCCTGGGGTTTTTATACCACTTTTGTTCCAAGATTTCAGTTTACAACTTCTCCAGTTCCTCCTTGATCCAGGAAACTTCATCCAATGTCACAGAAACTCATGAATTCTCCAACACTTTTTTTTCCTACAACTTTCCTTCCATTTTAGTCCCTTAACTCATAAGCTATTTCTACATTAGTAATTAAGATGAACCAGGGATCACTTTCTAATCCTGAGACATATCGTAGAGCACAGTTCACAGAATCAGAATCACAGAATTATCAAGATTGGAAAAGACCTAAAAGATCATCCAGTCCAACCATCACCAATACTTCTCAGCTAAATCATATCCCTCAACACAACATCCAAACGTTTCTTGAACACCCCCATGGTCGGTGACTCCACCACCTCCCTGGGCAGTGCATTCCAGTGCCTGACTACCCTTTCCGAGAAGTAACTTCCAAGAAGTTAGTGCCAAGATTGCTAAACTCTTCCCTTACTCTGTACTGAAGGGCAGATACTGCTTGACCAACCTGATCTCCTTCTATGCTCAGGTGACACACCCAGTGGATGACAGGAAGGCTGTGGATGTTATCTACTTGGACTTAGCAAAGCCTTTGATACCATTTCCCACAGCAATCTCCTAGAGAAGCTGGTGGCTCATGACTTGGACAGGTGTACCCTGTAGTGGGTTAAAAACTGGCTAGACGGCCAAGCCCAGAGAGTTGTGATGAAGAACTAAATCCAGTTTGCTGCTGGTCACAAGCAGTGTTCCCCAGGGCTCAGTGCTGGGGCCAGTTCTGTTTAATATCTTTATCAATGAGCTGGGTGAGGGGATTGAGTGATCCCTCAGTAAGTTTGCAGATGACACCAAACTGGGCAGGAGTGTAGATCTGTTTGAGGGTAAGAAGGCTCTGCAGAGGGATCTGGACAGGCTGGACTGATGGGCTGAGGTGAACTGTATGAGGTTCAACAAGGCCAAGTGCCTCGTCCTGCACTTCAGTCACAACAACCCCATGCAACGCTACAGGCTTGGGGAAGAGTGGCTGGAAAGCTGCCTGGCAGAAAGAGGCCTGGGTGTGCTGGTGGGCAGCCGTCTGAGTATGAACCAACAGTGTGCTCAGGTGGCCAAGAAGGCTAACAGCATCCTGGATGGAACAGGAACAGTATGGCCAGCAGGAGCAGGGAAGTGATTGTGCCCCTGTACTCGGCACTGGTGAAGCCGCACCTCGAATACTGTGTTCAGTTTTGGGCCCTTCAGTACAAGAAGGACATTGAGTTGCTAGAGTGTGTCCAGAGAAGGACAATGAAGCTGGTGAGGGGTCTGGAGAGCAAGTCTTACAAGGAGCAGCTGAGGGAACTGGGATTGTTTAGTCTAGAGAAGAGGAGGCTGAGGGGAGACCTCATTGCTCTCTACAACTACCTGAAAGGAGGTTGTAGGGAGGCAGATGTTGATCTCTTCTTCCAAATGACTTGTGATAGGACAAGAGGAAATAGCCTCAAGTTCCACCAGGGGAGGTTTAGATTGGATATTAGGAAACATTGCTTTACTGAAACAGTGATCAGGCAGTGGAACAGGCTACCAAAGGAAGTGGTGGAGTACCCATCCCTGGAAGTGTTCAAAGAATGTGCAGATGTGACACTTTCAGAACATGGTTTACTAGGCATGATGGTGTTAGGTTGAAGGTTGGACTTCATGATATTGGGGGTCTTTTCCAACCTTAAAAATTCTATGGTTCTCTGATACTATACCTCTGAAACAGTATACATGTTGCCAGAGTGGAGCTGTTGTTGGTCCATGCTGTCCTCTTAACAGTGGAAGAGCAGATAGCACATGCCAAAATCATGCCTGAGAACCTCCTGAAAAATAAAGCCTGACTGCATAATGACAGGACTGTCCCTGTGCCCGTAACTTTGCTGAGTTTTCACCTTAGTCTCATGACTTCTCTTGCATAGACTACACAGGGATTTCAGATAGAATTTCCTAGGTTACTATGTTCCTAGTTTCTTATTGTTAGAGTCCTTGCAGAGTCTCTCTTGCTCAGTGTTGCCAGTTACATTTCCTTCCTCTTTCAAGATGTGTCATATTCTGAAGACTTCTACATGATTTTTTTTTCCTTCCCTTGGTTTCACAGCATGGGCTCTGCTCCCATTTAGTGAGTTTTCCCTCAAAGTTTGATCTCATAAAGTGAAGGCTGCCTTTTGGTTTGGTTAGTTCTTCTACAGGAAGACATTCCCTAAGCTGCATTCCAGCTCACTATTTTGGCAGCAATAAAACATTGAGCTCAGAGCAAGGACTAAAAGAATGTTTTCTTTATTTTGGCAACTAACACTGTAGCAAATCTATAGTGATGCTGTATACACATGGAAAGTGCTGAGTGGAGTGCTATCAGGCTTATTATCGTGTGAGGCTCAAAACAGGAAATAACAATTACTGTTATAATCTATTTTAAAAATGAAGGACAATAAACTGAATACAATTAGAGCCACTATCTAGCACTGCATGGATTTAAGAAGCAAAATTAAATAGCTCTTATTGAAATTAGTTACTGTACCCTTTTTCTGTGTGGACATGGAATGAACAACTTGACCTATAATTTGGCAAGATGTTTAAAAACAAGTTTGGAGTTATTTTATTATGATTTTGAAAGATGTGTGCATACCATTTAGTATCTGTCTTTTAAGTATTAGCAAGTTTCTGGCACTTAAGAAGAGCTATAGCTACTACGTTAACAGAACCAACTTCTACTTAGAAAGTATATTTTAAAGTATTTGTAACTAAATTAAATAATTCAGAAGTAATTATTAACTGCTCAAAAAACAAAAATACTTCAAGTTACAAAAAAAAAAGAAACAGTTAGGCTTCCCAGTATGTCTGCTGGGTTATCGTACCTATCAGACCATTTTGAAGAAATCTTCAAAGCACTATTTAAAATGCTAACCTGTACAACTAGGGAAGCATGAAATTAAACTATGTTTCCTCTTGGAGCTGATCTAGCACTGCACCATGACTTCTCCTTCTTTCAACATCATTCCAGTGTTATATGAAAAGACTGAAAGGTCTGAAAGACCAACACTTTTGCCCAAGTAACAGACACACCTATATTAAGTGTAAGTGGAAATACTCCTTGAAGAATCTCATCTTCATATTGTTAGTACTATCTGTAGCCATAAGGGGTTTTTTTTGTTTGGTTGGTTTTTTTAGTTTTTACTTTTTATGAGTGTTGGTTTTTATTATTTCATTTATGAAGAAGTCAGTGTGTTTTCCTTGAAGGCAGAGACAATTCTTTTGAAGCTTAGCAAGAAGGCTGATATGCTAAATAGATATTTAGAATGTTGGCATGAGTTAAGCAATATGTAATTTCAATTATCTCTTCAAAATTGTTTCCCAGTTATTGTTTAAGATCACAACAGTAGCTGTAACAGAATGTTTCTGAACCAATTTTCTACAGTGAGGTAAGAGCACAGACAGCAAGATATAACTCTTGAATTAAAAGCAGTGAACCGGTAAAGAAAAAATTAATAAGGTTTAACTGAGTAACAGTATAGTGCAATTTACGAAGTTAAAAGAAATAGTAATAGAGGAAAGCAAATGGGGAAAATGCTCCAATATTCCACAGAACAGCCAACCCTGTTTTATTTTACCATTTGCAGTACTTTGTTGAAAGTTGTGCTGTAGCAATATTGTTATTGATTAATTAACATTACTAGTAAAAAATATTTGCGAGATTATGGTTACCTTCAAACTACCCTCCAATAAAAATAAAGTCAGAAAAATAAAGATAATTTATAGAAAAAGTAGGGCAATTAAAAAAAAAATTAAAGATCTCTGTGCATGCTTCAGTGTTATCATTTATATGTAAGTTTCATATATTTTATTCATGAGACCTCTGCTTCCGTCTCCATTACATGTTAATTCTGCTTCACTCTGTTTGACAGCAAAGACAACCCGTTTCAGATTCAGAGTAATTTGTAAATTAGAGGGAAATCTAAGAAACAAACTCTGGTAAGAATACAGTTTCCACTTTTATACTCTTGTCAGTGTCAGGTTAAATGGGCAAGACTTTGAGATGTTGACATGAATTAGCATTTTGCATACTTTGAGAAATTTCCTTGCTGAAGATGAGATAGAGATTGAAATGTTCATCAGGTTATTATGTTCCACATCTGCATCTTTTAAATAGAAAAAATGTCAAATGTTTTGAGGTACAGTACTGTTAAACTGACAAAGACATTTCAAATAAAATACATATTTATTAACACCGGCCCTGTTTAACATCTTTGTCAGTGACATGGACAGGTGGGATAGAGTGCACCCTCAACAGGTTTGCCAACTACACCAAGCTGTGTGGTGCGGTTGACATGCTGGAGGGGAGGGATGCCATCCAGAGGGACCTGGACAGGCTGGATAGGTGGGCCCGTGCAAACCTCATGAAGTTCAACAAGGCCAAGTGCAAGGTCCTGCACATGAGTCGGGGCAATACCAAGCACAAACACAGGCTGAATGGAGAATGGATCAAGCGTGGCCTTGAGGAGAAGGACTTAGGAGTGCTGGTGGATGAGAAGCTCAACATGAGCTGGCAATGTGCCCTTGCAGCCCAGAAAGCCAACCACATCCTGGGCTACATCAAGAGGAGTGTGGCTAGCAGGTCGAGGGAGGTGGTTTTGCCCTTCTACTCTGCTCCCATGAGACCTCACCTGGAATACTGCGTCCATCTCTGGAGCCCCCAACATAAGAAGAACATGGACCAGTTGGAGAGAGTCCAGAGGAGGGCCACGAAGATGATAAGAGGGCTGGAGCACCTCTCCTATGAGCCCAGGCTGAGAGAGTTGGGGCTGTTCAGCCTGGAGAAGAGGAGGCTCTGGGGAGACCTGATAGTGGCCTTCCAATACCTAAAGGGGGCCTACAGGAAAAATGGGGAAAATCTCTTCAGTAGGGCCTGTTGTGATAGGACAAGGGGTAATGGTTTTAAAATAGAGAGAGGCAGATTCAGACTTGATAGAAGGAAAAAAAACATAACAATGAGAGTGATGGAACACTGGAACATGTTGCCCAGAGAGACGGTAGATGCCCCATCCCTGGAAACATTCAAGGCCAGGTTGGATGGTGCTCTGAGCAACCTAATCTAGTTGGAGATGTTCCTGCTCATTGCAGGGGTTGGACTAGATGACCTTTTAAAGGTCCCTTCCAGCCCTAAAGATTCTATGACTCTATGATCCTCTGACCCAAAACAACAAGAAAAGAAGCATTTTGGAAAATGAAAAACAAAAAGAAAATTGAAAAAAAAATAGTTTATATTTGAAAGCTAACAGATCTAAAACCCCCAAGGAAGTATGACTGTGAAGTGAACTGTAGAGAAACCTTTCCTTTCATGGGAACAAATAAATATTTTCACTAATAAATGACTTGGATCCATATAATAAACGTATGACAATATAAATATACGAACTACTACTTTTGTGAATTTTCACTTGATTCTGTAAAAGACGTGCCACTAGTGCATGATATTTATATATTCAAGGCTTTGATTATTATAACCTTTACCCTTCACTGATTTTCTTCATGTCTTTCTTCTCGTCATGTGCTTTTTATTTTTAAAGCCATGTTTATTTCAAGCCATTCTTATCTCTTGAAATCTTTGCTTCACATATGGTATATCACATTTCTTAGGCTTTCTTGTGCATGGATCTATATGCCAGATGTTCTAGGGCACCTTTCCATTGTCTCTATTGATGTATTCTGCATGTTCATTTCAATAGACATGTGATGTCTGGCAGTGTGTATTATATACAAGAATCATTAAACATATCTTGTTACCCACAGATTCAGAAGAACATTTGAGTGTTTGGTGTACTAATTAAGAACTTGAAGTAATAAATGTAGTTAGACTATCCATTGGTAAGTTATACCATTTAACCAAAGTTCACAAGAAATTATTTTCCTTATGATTATCCAACATAGTTTGCACCCTTTGTGGTTCACTTTGAGCTAGAGGTTGAAATAAAATATGCCTCTTGATATTGCTCAGTTTCATATGATTAATATAATTACAGAATACTCTAAGATAGTTGAACATAAGAAGAATATTGTAGGAGTTTGGACAATTATCTTTCCATATATAAATTAGGGATATTTTCCTCATCTTTAATAGGTGTTACTCACACTGCAGCCTGTGGAGGACTCCATGCTGCAGTAGGTGGATACGTCCTGAAGGAAGCTGCAGCCCATGGAGGACCCAGACTGGAGCAAGCAGGAACTGTAGCCCATGGAGAGGAGTCCTCGCAGGAGTGGGATTTCCGGCAGGACCTGTGAACCCTTGAGGGACCCACACTGAGTTAGTCCATTCTTGAAGGACTGCAGGCTGTGGAGAGGACCCATGCTGGAACAGTTCTTAAAGAACTGCAGACCATGGGAAGGACCAATGTTGGAGAAGTTCGTGAAAGACTGTCTCTTTGGGGCAATCCCATACTGGAGCAGGGAAAGAGCATGAAGAAGAAGGAGTGGCAGAGATGAAGGGTTATGAACTGACTGC
Source organism: Ardeotis arabs (assembly GCA_011801015.1). Taxonomy (NCBI): domain Eukaryota; kingdom Metazoa; phylum Chordata; class Aves; order Otidiformes; family Otididae; genus Ardeotis; species Ardeotis arabs. The sequence continues at coordinate 50,154 of JAAGAY010146983.1, read as the reverse complement.
AACTCTCATTCCCTGTCCTTCTGCACTGCTTCAGAGGAGGTAAAGAAACTGAGAGAGAAGCTGAGCATGGGAAGAAGAGAGGAGTTGGAGATGAAGGAGTTGTTTGTTTTAATTTTTATTCTTTTTTTTTTTCTCATCATCCTACTTTATTTTTAATGGGCAGTAAATTACATTTATTTTCCTCAAGATGAGTCTATTTTTTTCCTGTGACAGTAGCTGGTGAGTGATCTCCCTGTCTTTATGTCATCTCACTCACTTTCCCATCTTTTTTTTTCTCCTGCTGTCCTATTGAGGAAAGGGAAGTGAGGGAGTGGCAAGATAGGGGATTTGGCAGCCAGTCAAAGTCATATCCACCACAAGGTGTTACATCTTTCAAAACAATTCTTTTAGTCTTATTCATTGAAAGAGTTTTAATTTCTCAAAGGGAAAAAGCTATTTCTTTATAAACTGAAGATCATATGTCCCATTTCTGGCTCATTTTTCAACATTAATAGTGGCACAAAATATTCAGATCATACTCATACAAAATAGGAACAATTACACATCATATTTATGAATAATTCTGTATTTTTAATTTCACAGTCTTACGAGTTGTTACTGGCACAAGAAAAAATAGATCAGCTAGAGTTTCACTGAAGAAAGCATTGAATTGTCAATGCATTGCTACTCTCATAGTACGAGTGCACTGGAGTTGCTGCAAAAATAGAGTGTATGTCAGGTTGACACCATATGCTGAAATTGGGCAAAGAATACTTTCCTTTTTTCTGGTCATGGGGATACAAAAGAACCACTAGGCCTAAATAAATGATATTCTGTTTCAGTGCACTCCTGAAATATTACGGAACTGGCTCCCACTCAAGCTCTGCCTCCACAGAGTAGCACCTATTGTGTTTCACTGCAGAGGAACATAACACTGATAATGAAACAATGACCAGTAGGAAACTTTTGGGGTCTTACTTAATCAAGTGTAAAAAGAAAATATACTGAAAGGACATGTATTCTGTATAGAAGTATTTACCGAGTTCTACGGGGATTAAATCAAGCTACTCCAGAAAATAAGAAAACAAAATTCCTATTTGAAGAGGATTGCATGTTTGTAGACATGACATCCATTCTGTCACAATTTAAATCCAAGGAACTGACAAATTGAAAATCATTTTTAGGGTACTTTTATACCCACACACCACATTTTCCCTGTCAGATTGTAATTTCAATAGCAACTTCAGTCTGTTTCTACCAGATAAGGAAACACAGTACGTATATTCAGTCTTTTTCACTGATAAAACAATTCCTTAGTTATGCTCCCATTCTTCTGAGTCCCAAATGCATATTGCATTGTTTCTTTAAGCTATACATATATAATAACTACGAACACAAATTCTTAATTGCATAGAGGTAGATTTAAAATTATACTTACATTTTTGTGGGGTTTTGGCTGTTGCTTTTTTATTAGCTGGAGATGGGTATGGTTTGCAGTACTGCAGAAAGATGTAAATGTAAACTTTGAATGGTAATACATTTTTATTTGCATATGTATTTAACACTACGTTTAAAATTAATTTTTTTTAAAAAAAAGAAAAAAATTTACATCCCCTTTTACATAAAAAAAAGTTTAAATCTGAACTGGTTTCTGATATCTGATGTAAAAGTAATTAAAAGTAGATTGCTGATATAACTGCTATCAGAACCTTCACTACTGTAGGTTTAAAATTACAGAGTAATTTTAGAAGCTGCATTTAATTTCCCTGTGTAATTTGATTTGGCAGTCCCTGTAAAAGAAAATTTTTGATGGAACTTTAAGAACAGTAAAAAAAATATAACAACTGTTAAGTAGTTCTTGCTACAAAGAAATATTTACAGTTAGCAATTCATATAATATGTAACTACATTTTGGTTTAAATAGCAATAAAAAGAAAATTTGTTCTGGTATGCACAATACTCCCAAGAATAAAACTTTGTATTATCTGTTTCGAATAACAGCTTCATTAGTGCTTGATTAAGCAAATTAACTCAAGTGAATTTCGGATGTTTATGACAATCAAGTATTTCTCACATGTTGCAATTTGTAAAAAGAGGCTTTTAGAAATCTGAGGGTGACTGTGTTGATATTAGTGTAAGAAATTCTCTAAATAAAAATTAGATTGGTTGAGGCAGCAGGGATAGTATACAGTTATGTGAAAGAAACAGTGAAGAGGAAGCATATGAGGGAGAAGTCAAATCCACATCCACCTCTCGAAACCCAGGTGAATACCCTGACTACTGGAAAGGCTCTTCCAAAGTGAGACTGTGCCACTCAAGAAAACAAGATCTTTTCCTTAATAAAAGAAAAGACCTGACTTTTGGTCCACACTTCTAGAACAATTTATACATCAAATGGATTGACTACTAAAATTAAGATTGATAAGCTGTTTTAGAAATACAGAAAGCAAATATTTTCCCTTATACATCAGTAGTCCCAATCACGAAACTGCAAAAATAAAGCTTTCACTGCCTGGTAATTGAAAAAAAAAACAGTCTCCATTCTCTGGATTGGAGAATACAACATTTCTTGTATTTGTAATGTGAAACTCTTCCCTCCTTCAAGGACCGAATGGTCTAATCTATACAAGTGACTGACAAAAGCCTCTGGACACATGCAGTTTCCTTAGCCTGCCTGGTCTTCTGCTGGGAGACTGTGTGATAAAGGCCAAAATTGTGATAGGAATCATCATAAAAATAAATGGTGTAAATAATGGCAGGACAATGCTAAAGCTCTGTTTATTTTCTTTCTTTTCTCTGTCCCTCCTACTTGTGTTCTTTTCAAGAATATCGTTTTGGAAGATAGTCTATAATTATAATTTAAAGTCCTTTTTTGAAGCAATAGGGTGTAATCGAAAGTCTTTCTCTGAGAAGTACATTTGTAACTGAAAGGTTGATTAGCATTTATCAGAAAAATAAGTGATTTTGAAATAAAAGATTTACCTTGAATTACTTTTTCTTTAATGAATGATCAATAGTCTTGAGAATATTCTGAAGTGTTAGTCCTTATTTTGTATATGTCCCTAACACTGACCATCTTGAGCCTATCTCACAGGAAGATTCCAAAGAATCCCAGAGCAGAGTCATAGAATAATAGAATATTTTAGGTTGGAAAATACCTTTAAGATTATTGAGTCCAACTGTAAACCTAACACTACCAAGTCCATCAACAAATCATATCCTTAACTGCCACATCTACATGTCTTCTAAACATGTCCAGGGATGGTGACTCAACCCTGGGCAGCCTGTTCCAATGCTTGATAATGCTTTCAGTGAAGAAATTTTTCGTAATATCCAATCTAAACCTCCCCTAGTAAAACTTGAGGCATTTCCTCTCATCCTATCAGTTGTTACTTGGAAAAAGAGACTGACACTCACCTCCCTACAACCTCCTTTCAGGTAGTTGTAGAGAACAATAAGGTCTCCCCTCAGCCTCCTTTTCTCCACACTAAACAACTCCAGTTCCTTCAGCTGCTGCTCAGAAGACTTGTTCTCTAGACCCTTCACTAGTTTTGTTGCTCTTCTTTGGACACACTCCAGCACCCGAATGCCTTTCTTGTTGTGAAGAGCTTAAAACTAAACAGTATTCAAGATATGGTCTCACCAGTGCTGAGTACAAAGAGATGATCACTTCCCTAGTCTTGGTAGCCACACTTTTTCAACAAGCTGGGATGCTGTTGGCCTTCTTGGCCACCTGGGCACCTTCATGTTCTTTTCCTCCAGGTGGCTTTTGAGTCACTTTTCCTCAAGCCTGTAGCATTACATGACATTGTTGTGAACCAAGTGCAGGACCCAGCACTTGACTTTGTTAAGCCTCATACAATTGGCCTTGGCCCATTCATTCAGCCTGTCCAGATCCCTCTGTAGAGCCTTTGTACCCTCAAGCAGATCAAGACTCCCACCAAACTTGATGTCTTCTGCAAACTTACTGAGGGTGTACTCGATCCTCTCCTCCGGATTGTTTATAAAGATATTAAACAGAACTGGCCCCAACACTGAGCCCTGGGGAGTACCACTTGTGAACCACTTAACTGCAACTTAACTCCATTCACTACAACTCTTTGGACCCAGTCATCCAACAATTTTTTTTTAACCAGCAAAGAGTATGCCCATCTAAGCCTTGAGCAGTCAGTTTCCCCAGGACTATGCAGTGGGAAACAGTGTCAAAGGCTTTACTTAAGTCCAAGTAAAAAACATACGTGGCCTTTCCCCTTGTCCACTGTCATAGTTCAGCCTTGCTCGGCACCAGACTACACAGTCTGTCTCTCACTCTCCCCACCCTCTGAGAGAATAGGGAGAGATAATACACAAAAAAAAAAGGCTTGAGGTTTGAGAGCAGGACAGGGAGACATCCTTAAAGTTACGGGCAAAACAGACTCAAATTGGGGAAACCATTTATTATTAAAACCAAAGCAGGATAATGAGACAGAGAACAAGATAACTTTCCCCTATCCCTCCCTCTTCCCGGGCTTAACATTATCTCTACCTCCTTCCTCCACACCAGGTGGCACACGGGGAAGAGGGAATGGGGGTTATGGTCAGTTCATTGCTTATCGCTTTACACTGTTCCTTTCTTGTCAGGGGAAGAAATCCTCACATTCCTCCCCTGCTCCATCATGGGGTCCCACCCACAGGCTACAGTCCTTCATGAACTGCTCTGGCATGGGTCATTTTTCCACGGGGTGCAGTCCCTCTGGAATGGCTGCCCCAGCACGGGCCCTCCACGGGCCACAGCCTCCTTCGGGCGTTCATCTGCCCAGACGTGCGGTCCTGCATGGGCTGCAGGTGGATCTCTGCTCCTCCGTGGACCTCCATGGGCTGCAGGAGGACAACCTGCTCCACCATGGTCGTCACCACAGGGTAATGCAAAGGAACCTCTGGCAGGAGCAGCATTACTCCTCCCCTTCCTTCTTCACTGTCGTAGTCAGCCCGGATCGGGACCAGACTACGCAGTCTCTCTCTCACTCCCCCCACCCTCCGAGAGAACAGGGGGAGATAATAGAAGAAAAACGGCTCGAGGTTTGAGATAAGGACAGGGAGAAAATCCTTAAAGTTACCGTCACGGGCAAAAACAGACTCAACTTGGGGAAAACTATTCATTTATTACTAAAACTAGCAGGAAATAGGATAATGAGACAGTGA
>JAAGAY010146983.1:0-44523 GCA_011801015.1 Ardeotis arabs | reverse complement strand
GTCCGCCCTAGGCCCGGCCGAGTCCACTAAACAAAAGGGGATCAACTTCTAGCAGTTTCCTACAGAAGCTTCCACCTTAGGCCCCCCCTCACTAAACAAAACCACAACATTCACTGAGCTTGGCATCTGCAGCCATTCCTCTCACAACAGATTCTTCACAATCAGCAGGCAGATCCCTCTCAGGTTCTCTTCACATCTCCTCTCCACTTCTTTCAGCCAGGGTGGGCCGAGTCAGGCTCAGACAGCCACCTGGAGGGAGGCCAGAGGGTGAGGGCCACAAAGCCCACATGGCTCGCACCTCCTGCTCTCTGCCCCCGCTCCAGCTTCTTCACATCATCTTTTTTCTTTTTTTTCCTGTTTTTTCCCCTTCTTAAATACATTATCACAGAAGTGTTATCAGGGAACATTCTGCTACGGATTGGCTTGGCCTTGGCCAGCAGTGGGTCTGCTCTAGGCCTCGCCGAGTCCACTGGACAAAGGGGGACAACTTCTAGCAGCTTCTTACAGAAGCTGCCACCCTAGCCCCTCCTCACTAAATAAAACCAGAACATCCACAAAGCGAGTCACCTTGTTATAGATGGAGGTCAGGTTAGTCAAGCAGGACTTGCCTTTCATAAACCCATGCTGACTGGGCGTGATCACCTGGCTGTTCTGTATGTGGCATGTGATGGCACTCAATATGATCTGCTCCATAACCTTTCCCAGCACTGAGGTCAGAGTGACAAGCCTGTAGTTCCCCAGATTCTCCTTCTGGCTCTTCCTGTAGATGACTGTCACATTTGTTAACCTCTAGTTAATAGGTCCTAGTTACCTCTAGTAACTAGTTACCACTAGTAACTAGGACCTCCATTCAAGGTCCCTGAAGTTCTTGGTTTGCAAAGTAGTCAACTTGAAACAGAGTAGTCTTCTGAGTCTACTGAAGCATGCAAAATGTTTTCAGTGCTTGCTGATACAGGCTACATTATTGTAAGGAAGAATATATAAGATTACTGATATAATTTAGAGGTAATTCATCAGATTATGTAATAGCAATATAAACTCAATTTTTCAGAAATTCATTATATCAAGGTTACAGACCTATCTAATTATCACTTTATAAACTTCCCTAATGCACATGTACCATTAACACCATTATCATAGTACAACAGACATAAAAGTCTGTAAAAACTATTAAAAAAAAAAAAGAGAGATTCACTTTAACAAAAGTAAACTGATAACTCTTTCCATAATTTCCCTGCTTTTTAACCACATAAATTGCAATATAGTGTTCTAAAATATGTTTTCATAACCATGGATGTTATTTTTTTTTTGTTTTATTTCTTGATTTTGTCTCTATAATTCTAAAGCAAAGAAAATTAAGAAGGATTTGTTTAGACACACTTAGTCACATAAGCTACCTTACTTTCTTAACAAAAAATAGATGAAGTCTAGAGATACTATACGCATTAATATGACAATATACCAAATTAAATCAAAGAACTATTAAAAAAATGAAAAGCATAACAACTAAGAGATGCACCTGAAAACCAAAACAAAACAATCATGATTTGAATTCACAAGGGCTTTGTTTGCCTCTCAATTTTACAGTATGATGCTCTCCATTGATTATTTCAGAATATGGATAAGTCAAAGAAATCTAACATCACTAAGGAAGTAACATTCAGCCTTTTCACATATCTGCTCTTGTCTTCATTGTATTGTGACCAAATAGATATTCACCAAGACCACCCAACAAACCGATCAGATAGCGAAAGCTATAGTGTATACAGTGGAAAACAATGTGACTTGTTTGGTCTCAATGGCAAATCATTTCATGTCACACTACCTTGCAATATTTTTAAAGTAACTATTTTTAGCTGTATGATAAAAAACTCAGTAAACTAAAACACACGGATGAGGCAAAGTATCTGATTAATATGTCTTATATCTTACATGAACCTATGCAACAAAAAAAAATGCTGCCAAATTATTCTATCCTGAGACACTGTAATTAATATTCATTTACTATATATACCCTGCAGGTGTACTTGAGAGCAATGTTGTTAACATAGTGTCACAGCCCACTCGGGACTCGTGATGGTTCTTTTAGTGCGATCTCAAAGTGCAAAATTACGGCGAACACGCCAAAGGGGTTGGTTTCAATCAAACAGCACAAACTATTATTTTGCCCGTAAAGCGGCATGTGATAGGTGAAAGGGAGTGAAAAGGAAAAGTAAAGATAGGGAAAAAAAGAGAATGATAGCTACCACCGCGGGTCCAAGGCATCCCTATGGTCCCAGATCCAGGCAGCGTCCCGCCGGTCCTCACGATCGATGTCGATCCTTGGTGGGGAGAGCTCTTCTTCTTTGGGGGTCTCATTGTTAGGGGTCGACCTTTTATGCCAAGTAGCAAACCTTGCTCCTCCTTACTTCGTGGATCTCCGCCTGTTCTCGGCCCTTAGGATAGAAGTGTGTTTTTTGTACATTATGATTAGCAAAGTTCTGTTAAAGGGCACTTTCTCACCGTTGTTTCTGAGACAGCAGTTGTGATTCATCCTCCTCGATAGCAGCTGCACCATTATCTCTGCCAGTTTTGACAACAGGGATGAGCCATGGCACCTCCGCGCCACTCTGTCTGGCGTTTCAAGGATGTTGTACATTTTGTTGTTAGGCCAGAGTCAGCCTTGTCCATAACAGTTCCGTTCTGTTCCCGGGAAAAAAAAAAAAACAACTGCATCTCAGGCAGGCTGCTTGCAGCAGGTCATGTCAAGTTGTGAGCCTAACTTTTAGGCCAGATCAAGTCCATAGTCCACCCGGAAGTCCTCGATGACAGGGTTGAGACAATACTGATTTTCTGACCGACCCTTATATATGTTAAAGGCATTGAATACATTGATGTGCTGAGACTGAAGAACCTGAGTCAGTTCCTTCTCTGCGTTGTGGCCTTCTGCAGCCCAGGGGTGGTGGCTGGTCTCTAACACACGATCTTTTGATTCCAGGGTTCAACTACATGTACTCTTTAAATAGGCTATGGTAAGCACACTTTCATTTTTATTCCTTCAGGAACCACCAAGAAACTGTCTGAAATCTCCACACAGATGGTAGCTAGAGCACTAGGAGGCAGCTTGGCTATCCCCACTCCTGAACTCATGAAAGGGTCATTGCTGCTGCTAGTGGGCTGTTGATCTTCATCCAGATGAGTTATTAGTGGCTGGTGAGTGTTGAGGAGAAAGAGTGTCATCTGTTCTTTAAACTTGCAAATCACTGCTCAGCATCCCAGAGGGAAGAAAGCATGAAGCTGTAAGTAAATCCAGGTTCTGTTTGAAACAGAGCTAGCTGCTAGCCCGTACTCCAGAAGCTCCTTACAACCTCACTTCACCTCTCCCTGCCCGCAAACTGTGTGTAACTTGTTTTTTCTGATGCTTCAGAGACCCAGAGTGTGACTGGCTTTCTCTTCCAGCTTCTTCCATAGCTTTGCAACACACTGCATCAGCACTGGGCACTTAGAATCATAGAATCATGGAATGGTTTGGGTTGGAAGGGACCCTCAAGGGTCATCTAGTCCAACCCCCCTGCAAGGAGCAGGGACATCTCCAACCAGATCAGGTTGCTCACTTGTGGCAAAAGTCAAAGAAAAGTAATATTAAGTTGCATGTGCAAGTTACTCATTAGTATCCTCTACTTCACTAAAAAAAAAAGGAAGGGTGCCGTCATTTTGGGAACCTGCCAAAGCATTCAGCAAATCTCAGTGACAGCAGCTTCTGATGACAATACACTGGTTTTAAGCATTGGTGCTTTATATAACAAATTATCTCAGACAGATGCAAAGGCTTATTTTCAATGAGAGCACAAGGCAATTTCTTTATACTTACATTTAATATGAAGAACAATGGAATAAAGACATGAGCCTTTCAGCACAAGCAATGACCTGTCATATCATGGACATTCTAGCTTTGTACTCTAGCAGTTAGCATCAAGGAATTACATTAGTTCCATGTTTAATGTCCTGTAGGACATTTTTCTTTTAAAGTACAATGGTGGATGCTCTTGGGAAATACTGCTGACTGATTACGGTGCCGGGACAGCGATAACAGCGTGCACTTTGTGAGCTCAGTGTATTCTGGAGTTCAAGTATCAGTGCCATGGCACTAGTACATGTCTTTTGCAGGAGCATCTTGATGTCCCTATGTTGACTTTAGTCATCACATAGTTCATCACAGTTCAGAGGAGCTGACTAGGCGCACCGGTTAATGCTTTAGGGTAAACACTGGAGATGTTCTAGTCTAACACTTACGTAAAGAAATATAAAGTTCCTGTTTGCTGAGCATTTTCTTCTGTTACCATGATTTCATCCAATTATATATATCCCACTGGTTGGTAAAAAGAAGGGTTGACTCAAAGAACTCTTAAAGGAGGTAAAAATCCAACAGTGTTTGCCATGGACAATTCTCAGGTAAATTCCATTTCTTGTTACTCTTCCAAAGATGGAAAATCAGTTATGTAGACAAAAGGAATTATGATACATGAATAAACCAATGTTACCTTTCACATAAGCAGTCAGATGGTGACTGGAAGCTTCCCTATCCAGAATTCATATTTCTTGACCTGTATCATTTTCACATCGTCTTTGTCCTCCAGCTTCCTCAGTCGTTGACATGAAAGGACAGAGCTTGGGAACAGATTGCCCAGGGAATGACGGTAGGAGTAAAAGAGAAGAGTGACAATATTTTGTAAGATAAATTCAGTTGCAAACTCTCCTGTAAAAGCTAGTCAGTAAATAGTTGTCAAAAAACTTCAACAAAAAAAAACACATAAAAGAATCCAGCCAGTGAGGAACATATCATCTTCTAAAATTGTTCATAATACCCTGGCACTATAAATTTAAACCTGTTCCCCCCGAAGGATAATAGATACATGTCACAAAAAAAAAAAAAAAGAAGTTCTTATGCATATACTTTCTTACTCTGGGAGACTGCAAACCTGATGTGCCATCCTACATGGTGATTTTAAATTTCACAGGGACCTGGCAATCCAGAACATATACAGAGTTATATAAAAGGAGCAGGTGAGATGAGGAAAGCTGCCTTATGCCCCTTATTCCAGAGGAATACCAGCTCCAGCTGAGTGCCTTGCATGTTTAGCAGTAAGACATGGATTTAATCCTCTATTTTATTAGTAGTGTTATGTTATATTATTTCGTTATTTGTTATTTTATTACTAGAGGGAGTTGCAATGCATGACACACAAGGTTTTGTTGCAGAACCTTGCCAGGCAACTGTATTTTGTTTGAGTAAATGATACTATGAGACCTAGTCTGAACACAGCATTCCTGGGCTCTGAGGAATCACCTCCAAACTATTTAGATCTTACTGAATTTCCTTTTTTTTTTGCTTTTTTGGAACACTCTCCTTAGTAAGATGACACCTAGGAGGCTAACGAGACTGAGACGCGGTCCTAACTTGCTCTTTCAGATTTCATGAAGCCAGTTGTTGCCAGAATAGCACATTCAAAGAGAAGAAGCAGGGAAAGCCAGCCCAGTGCTTTAATTGACAGGAGGCTGCAGGAACAGACCAGGACAGACATAGAACCCCACTGCCTGAAAGTGCAGGACCCATCCATGGCTGGAGCGGGAGCCTGAAGGTTTCCCAGGGCATGATGCTTGCTCCAGGGTGAGCGGAGGGAGCCCAGGGTGAGCTGGGCAATGCGGAGACACAAGGAAAGGGAGATGTAACTGGCTGAGGGCATGTTCACTTGCTCACCCATAAAAGCATAATTCCATCATTTCAAACATTTGCCCTGCTGATGGACAACTGCAGCGAAGTCCTACCATCCTGCAGAGTCAATATTCAACATCAGCTTGCAGGGTTGGAACAAATGTCTAACTAATACAAGGGGGTTGCAACTCAATATACATTTATTTTTAATTAAAAAGAAAATGGTTAATTAGAAGTTCAGTGGCAAAGGTGGAGTATTTAACATCATGGTCTTTTTTGAGCATGTAATTTAGTTTTCATTTAACATGATTTTTTTTTTTTCCATGGATTTGTTCACACAGATTATCAATTTGTTTGTGAGATTTAGGTTTGCTTTCTGTTTTAATGGTTTTCGTCCAAACTCTGGTGGATCGAATAGAAAATGGACCGTGGGCATGACCTCCCCAGCCTTCATTGCTATCCAGTCCTCGTCACTGGCAGGGAGCAGTAGCTGGGATCTGGGAGCTCAGCACAGGGGCCCCCATGGCTGCGGGAGCAGGAGGGGCTGCTACTTCTCTGATGAAGAACGGAGCCAGTGACAACTCTAAACCGAAAAACTTCCATATTTAACTCAGAGGATGCCTGGGCGATGTTTTCAGGTGATTCAGGTTGCTGATGGTTTTTCTTGTAGAATTTTTACTGAGCTACCACATCCAACCAGTGGGATTACTTTTTTTTTTCTTTTTTTCTCCCCTCATTGATGTTCAGTGTTAGAAAAGAAAAACTCCAGAAGAAGTCTACAATGATTGCATGTGGATTATTTGTGTTTTCTGCTGTGCTAAGGTGCGAAGGTGGATATGAGCTCTGTGGCTAAAAAGAGTTTCGCAAAATGAGCACTGCCACTTGTTTTACAAAGGGATGCAGAGGTGTACAGATGACACATAAAGGGACAGATGAACTTTGAAGTAGGCCTAAGTGGATCAGATAGCTAATTTTTACAAATTCCATCTGAATTTAAGTGATTTGCCTAATTACATACCTACCCACCCACAAGTAGCACCTTCTTCCCCAGTGACTGGTGTGGTGCCCCGTGGTGGAGTGGTGTGGGATGGCAAGCCTGGCCAACATGCTGCGATCCTGGGGGTCAGTCTCTGGGCATAGTGCATGCCTTCATGCAATAATGCAAATCACATTTCCAAAGCAATTAAACACTCCCGAATGAAAGACAAAATATGGCTTCTGCAACATAAAGGTAATTATTTCACAGGTCCTGCGATAAATCACAGATGCCATATACAGGCCACGTAACAACAAATACTGTGTTGTATCTTCACAAAAATCTTTGTGTACAGCAAAATAATTAGTACTAAAAATATTTAACTGATTATTTGAAGTAATAAGTATGCACAAAAGCTTATTGCCTTTTAAAACTGGATGAAAATATTTTTTTTGTTTTAATTTTTCAGATGAAACTCTAGGTGTCACTCTTAGAAAACAAGACTCATGTTGGTGCCAGTTTACTTTTGACTCTTCAGTTGATCGAGAAAGTGTTAGAGCATGTTTCATAAGTAGTTTCCTTGGATGGAAAACCGAGATAGGTATGCAGTTGGATTAGAGGGTTTTAAAAATTCAATTGCCACAAACTTAGAATTGAAATTAAAAATGCGGGGGAAGAAAGGTGAGCATACAGCCAAAGACTAGGGTTATAAACCAGATATTAATTCAGTCCCTGGTTTTACTACAGGCTTCCCATGTGACTGTAGGCAACTTGCTTCATTAAAGTGCTGTTCTCCTTTGGCAAGTTGAAAAATTGTCTATCAATTATTTGCCTAAGTTAATTTATTTTTGCTTTGCATACACAAGTCCTCAGAAGGAAATTGATACCCGTGTAGTGTTAATTGTCACTGTTGCTTGGCGTGGCTTGTCTTATCACAGTGTTTTGGTCTTTTTGGAGTAGGGACTCATTACAGGGCAAAAAGGGTATTTTGTGATGGTTACTGGAAAGGGAAGAATGAAAAATATGTGGCTGTGCATTAAAATTGTCACTAGCTCATAACTTCTTGAAAATCACTGATCTAGTGGAAAATAGCAGCTGCACATGCAGTTTTGGAGTTATGTAAATAACAGTCACAGTCAGCAAAGACAACAATTTCCATCACAGACAAAACCATGTAAAATTTTTCTCTGTTTTCTCTGAACTGCTTTTTTTCTCTGAAGTGCAAAATCTTCAGAGCAGAGACTATCCCTTAATAAGTAATTTCTGCTGTAATCAGAACCATTACAGCAAATTCCTGATTTCGGCTGGAGCCTTGAGGTGGTGTTTATAATTATAATCTAGTCCTTAGCAAACACCGGGATAGTTTCCCTCAGAAAGCACTGGAAGGAAGATAATTTTTCCTGAAACATGAGAATAGGAATGAGATTTGGACAACGATGTAACGTGTTGGATTTGGCTATTCAGTCACTGTTTCTTCATGCGTACAACATAGACCAATTTCTGGAGACTGCAATAGCAGCCTCCTTACTGCAAAGACACATGGCCAAAGATGAAACGTACGGACTTTTGGTCTAGTGATTAATAAGATGCTTCCCAAAATAGTTCCCTGTAGCCATCGAACCCAGGTACTGCTCAAAGTAATTTTCCCCCTCAGCAACTGTGGGGCGTTCGATAAGGAGAGGGCTGCGAAGAGAAAGGACGCCTGGGCAGGTAGTGCCATTACGGGAACCAAAAGGTTACAGCAGCACTTGCACAGCCATGCTGTGGTCACTCTGCAGCTTCCCCCATCTCTAGCAAAGCTTCTTCTTGTTGTAAATAATGACTGCCATAGGGGTACCTGCTTCTGAAAACCAACAAGAGCTGCTGAGCTGTGGAAGACTCACTCTCTAGGAACACGTGTGGAGAATGATTTTACTGTATATCAGTTTTCATTTAAAAATCAATATTTAGCTCAGTACTCCTATTCTGTTGGCTCCAGTGGAAGAGAGATTAGGAAATATAAAGGCAGGCAGTACGTCTGAGGAGCACTGCCAGAGGGAAAAGGGAGGTAATGGAAATATAATACCATTGAATGAAACCAAAGACTATCTATCATGGAATAAAGATCTTGGTGACATATGTTGGGAGTAGGTTTGAATACTAAATTGCAAAACATTACGGATAATGTTTTTTCACTCCTGTGGATGGGGTTGCAGCTCTGAAATGCAGCAGTAGTCATAAAGCCACAGGGCAAATGAGGCTGCCAGGGGCCTCTGGAGACCTGTGGCCTGACCTCCTGCTGCTCAAAACAGGGTCCACCAGGAGGTCAGATCAGGCTGCCAAGGTCTTTATCTAGTTGGACCTTGAAAATTTCTGGTAGTAGCCATAGAAGGCTGACTTTGAAGGGCCATTGCATCATTTTTGGACAGAGTAAAGTGTTACAGAGCTGAATGCAGCCATAGTGTAAGCAGTGGGACCATGCAGCCACAGAGATGTTGTCCCACCACCAAACCATGCACATCACACCTGGCGGCCCCCTTGTTTGCCCTAGCAAACCCACCTCTGTGTCCAGCTATAACTAACTCAAGTATAGTCTTCCGGTGACTATAGGCTGACAGTGCCTCTGTGAAAAAGGCAGCTGAAGAACAAAGGGCTTTTTTTTCCATAGTAGAAAGGAGAACTATGAGCAACTGCCTGGCCACAAAACCTTCATGCAAGGTGAACAACAAACTGCAGGAAAACATCAAGTCCTGCAAGAGGAAAGGGTCAAATGAATTTTGAAACACAGTTAAGGCAGATGAAAAATCACAGACGTTCCTCTTTCGTAGGTTATTTCTGAAGAAGATTGCAGGCTACTTGCCAGTGATGCTGAGGCTTTTGGTCCAATGCCCTGGGGTAGAAACCAATCCACTCCTGCTCTTGCTCCCACTCCTCTCCTTGCAGCATGGGCATTGCCAGGAAAGTTTTACTTGTGTCACCCATGAAAGGGTCTCCCTGCTCCTTGGCCATTGACTCTGGCTGACAGCAGAGTGCCTGCCCTCCTCACCCCAGGTCATGAAGCCATTTTTGGAGATGTGTCACCTCTTGGTGGGGAAAAGCATCTTTCTGGCTCAGCAACCTGGCAAAACAGTGGCAGAACATGCCGTGCTAAAATATGCAAATAATAATAGCTACCCTGATTTTTTAATTGTCAGACATACAAACTTAAGAAAATCTAAATTTAACAAGGCAGTGTGAGAGAGGTTGTGTAAAGGAAGAGGGAACAAGAGGAGCCTGGCATGGGAGTCTGGGAGAATAAGAGTGATGATGGGTGAGTAGAGGAGCCTGGGATGTTCGGTTCTCAGCTGTAGGCTCAGTGTGTTGCTGTATTTTGCACATAAAAAAATCTGTTTGAAGACAGCAAGGAGTGGAGCTTCCAGCAGCTGGAGTTGCAAAGAGAATAATGAAATTCAATTACCTATTATGTACGAGATTGTATAGAGATACTAATATCATTACTGGTATAAAAAGTGTGTCCAAAATAGTCTATAATTTTGATACTGGTAGAGGCAGGTCCTGCAATTTTCACGTAGTGAGAGGGCAACATAATGTTTTTTATGAAAAGGATAAAATTAAGTTCCATTAAACAAACCTGAGGGACCTCGTGGGGAGATTCTTGCCATTTCTGAAGTCCATCCTTATTCTGCAAATGTCTATAGTCACTTTGTGCTCTTTTAATTATCTCAGAAATGAGTTTATCAGTAGCAACTCATCCTGTCTGAACAACACAGAAAAGTTGCAGGTAGGTTTGGAGGAAGACCATGTAGTTTGACCGCTTCTTTCAAGCACGTGCTCAGATGTAGTACTGGAGTTGAAAACTGCAAAGGTGGCTCTGCCACTGAAGAAGGTCTGCAGAAGTTTGTTTAAAGAGATTCACTGAAGCGGTCAATAATCTCATCACAGACATCACAGTGGAAGCCAAAATTTTTCTTTTAAACCAAAGAAAACTCCCTTGGGTTGCACTCAGTGGTTCTGCAGCAGCTGCAAATGGGGCCCCTTCCAACACTCTCCCCAAAATCATTGGTCATGACAGCCTGAGAAACAGAAGGTTTGGTTTTGCTTTCCAAACAATCTTTTAGTCAATTATATTTTTCTTATCTTTAAGGTCTCAAAGACTTTTAGACACGTGACATAATAGTAGAGTTTTGGCTTATTAGCATGCATCACTTGTTAACATTAACCGACTGATGCTTTTCCTTCCACTTTCCCCCAGTGCTGCTTGTTTAAGTTGTTTTGGTACTCATGGTGCAACCATGCTTTCAACCAAGCTGATGAGAAAGAAATAACTTCCTTGAAGAAGCAAAGATGCAGAGAGAGTTTTTGTTTCTCCTAGAACTTAGATGAGCAGTAGTTAACAGCAAAATACACCATGGTGGTTTTATCATCACAGATGAAGCTCAGTAGCCCGTATCCATCACTAATAAAGCATCATCAATTATTTCCTGTTTTCTCCCTCTGCAGGCGAAAGAAGAAGCGGTTTGTGCCAGCCCAGCTCATTGTCCCTAACCACAAATGAAGAACCCACTGATGTCTCCTAAATAAATTTTATCACGTCAGTATGAATGTTTTCTCTGTTCCTGTATAACAATTAGGGAATAACCAGTAGCACTTTCCAAGTGATGAAGAAAGCTTGCAGAGATAAACCACAGGCACGGTAAATTAGTCACTTGATAAAACTATTTACAATCAAGCTTCCTAGATGTGAGGAAAGAAAAAAATTTATGAATGAGAAACCACACGCTGTCAGTGGAAAAGGCAGCCTGTTTTTCTACCCACAGCAGGGGAAAGAGTGTTTCACGTATGACACTGCGCTCTGAGGGCTTGCAGATGTGAATCCCAAGCTGGTGGACAACTGCAGCGGTGGCTGGAAAAGGGCAGCCCAGGCCAGTCATCAATTCAGAGTTTCTTGGGAGGCTACCAGGCATCGCCCCCACTCCTGTGAGGCTCCCCTGCTCTCTCCTTCCTCCCTTGTGCGGAGGGGAGCCGCAGTGTGGACGGCGATGGGGTGAATGCGTTGCCTCTCAGTTTCAGGTTATTTCTGGCATTTTGGGGCAACTTTGACGTCAGCATGGGAATGACAGCAGGTTTCTCGCTCTGTGAAATGTTGAGGGGGTTTTAGAAAAATTTCCCGTTCCACTCGAGCAAAGCCAAGGGCATTCAAAGCTCGGAAAAAAATTGCAGGGTTGCAAATGGCTACAAAGAGGGGTGCAGTGTTGAGTGCAGGGCTGCGATTTGAGTCAGCTTGGCCTCTCCGAGACCAGGAACTTGGGCGTGCACACCCTGTGCTCCTAAAAACGCCTGATGATACCAAAGCATTATCGAGATGAATATCTCACTGATACTACCCAGCTGACAGATATGTTCAGCGCAATCTGTTTTCAATCACGGAAAGCAAGATTCTAGTGCTTATTCCTCTGCATAGAGGAAAACCAAGTGAATCTTTGGGGGTTTTATAGATAGAAGGGACGAGGCCACAGTGATGCACTGGGTGGCTACAATCTAGTAAGGAGCATTACCCAGACCCAACCTCTAGGATGGATGTTTTGGTGACTGTAGAAAAACTTAACAATTGTTATAAATTGCCTATGTTGTACTATGGCAAAAAGAGTGAATATAAGTGCTCATCCCACCCATGAATGAGGACTACTGAGAGGAAGCAGAAAGATGCTGTAACTTCAGCATGCGGTTTCAGTATTTGTTTTCTGAGTCTGCTCCAACTTTTGGAAACATTGGAATATTGCAAAGGATTTAAAGGAGACGTATAAGAAAATGTGCCCTCTGGTAAAAACAAGACAATAAAGATATCAGTTCAATCCCATTCCTGAGAAGGAAGATTAAAAAAAATTAAGTAAACTGCAGTTCATATGCAAAAGTGACTTTATAAGAAACATCACGGTTCTCCAGTCAGACAGAAGAAAGCACTACAAGGATTTACTCCTCAGTACTAAAATCAGGGAATCCAGTTTGCCTGGAACTGACAACAAGACAGTCACTCACCAGAGGAATTGATAATGGTCAATTTATAAGCTGCATCCACCAGATACTGAGCTCAGTGGTAGAATGAGATACTTTGAAGAAGTTTTATACCTATGAATACTTCCCTGTTCTTTTGGGAAGGCTGTTCCAGAATGTCACGCTCTGATTGCCAGAAGTCTTCCATCTTTTGGTCTGAATTTACCCATGGCCAGTTTATAGCCATTTCATCCAGTATCAGTTTATTCTGTTAGCTTACATGACTTACCGAATTTGCTGGTTTCCCACTCTAATGTAGAGCTGTAGACAACACTTATGTGTATTGTAGACAACAATTACGTCTTCTCTCAGCCTTTGTTTTTCTGAAGTTGAACAAGTCAAAGTCTTCTAGACTTCATTCATGAAACAAGAGCTCTCTACTTGTTGTCTGGACCATTTCTAGTTTGAACTCTTCCATATAGCACAGAGTTAACCCACAGCTGTACATTGGCATTATTCCCTTCCTCCCTCCCTCTTCTGGAAATACCTTGCCCAGTTAACCTTCACAGCATCTCTTTCCACCTCAGTGTTGCCTCAGTGGTTCCTACGATGAGCAGTAGCACCATGTGGTCATTCTCCCAGAGAAACCTGGTCCAAACTTCTGCTGTAAGTGGGGTCTTAGGTTAAGTTATGTAGGACCCTGTCAAGCACAGTGTTGAATACTTGACAGTAGATTCCACCACTTCTTTGGGCAACCTACTCTGATGTTTAATTTTTCTCATACTGAAGATCCCCCGATGCAACTTGAGCCTGTTGCACCTTGTCCTGTCAGCATGCATCCATGTGAAACAAGTACCTCCACCTTCTCTGTAACTACTTTTTGGGTAGTGGAACACTGTGGTTAGATATCCCCGAACCTTCCCACCTTCTGGCTGGACAAACTCAATTTCTTCAGTCTTTCTTCATAAGTAGAGGTCTTCAACACTCTAATCACATTGGAGGCCATTGTATGAATCTTCTCCTATTTTTCAGTGTCTCTCTTGAGTTGGGGGGGATCAAAGGTGGGTGTACTATACTGGATGTAGCCCGAAAATGCCAAGCAGAATGGGAGAGAACATCCTGTGACCTGCTGGCAATAGTTTTGCTGATACAGCCGAGGATACCATTTGCCTTTGCTGCTGCAAGGATGAAATTCACTTATCTTCAGCTGTCTACTGGCACTTCCAGATCCTCTTCAGCAGATCTACACTCCTATCTTTCATATTTTTCTTCTTTACTTTTGAAGAAAATTCTAAAAATTTTTACACTTTTGACTTGCAGAAACTCCGGTTTTGCTTCATGTTTACCTTCAGACCCACTGGTTAGTTCTTCTAACTTCTCAAAATGTTTATTTTTTAAATGAAAATAGCATTGTTTAACTGAAAAGTTACAGCTCAAAAGTGACAACATCCAATCTTATTCAGATAATTACCATCTATCATAATTATATCTTTCCCAGTAGTACCTACCTTCTCAGTCATACTGTATTTTATTGTATTTTTTCTTTATCCGACCAGGGGATTGGATAGTAGACACCTTATGTGACTCCAGAGGAATGTGTTTTACTATGATATTTTACCCAGCCCCATTTTTTTTCTCCAAGATATTTCTTCAGACATTTTGACTATTGGTTCCTTCTATGACATACAAAATTTCTTCATCATCCCTGCTTTTACCTCTACTTTTCCTAAACTTTGTTGTCTGTCCTATAGGCATGCCTACTACTTCACTATTTCATTTCTGTTATCTCCGCAACACTTCTGGAGTTACTCTAGGACCTACAGACTTTCTAAGCCTGTGAATATCTGATTCAATGTGACTAGAAAAAATGTGAATCCATTCCTTCTTCAGCTAATTAGCACTTAAGTTCCTGCAAAGACTTCCTTGGAGGCAGAGGAGGAACTGATGCATCCCATCACAACCTCCTTTGAGTGTAATTCAAGATACAATGCCAGAAATTATAGATTTTTTAAATAGGTTTCCATATGTGTCCAGGTATGAGCAGATTAATGACTACTTTTAAATATTTAATTGCTTCTTCTGCAAATATTTGTTTCTGTACATCTATCTGTCTACTTGTGCCTGATTATTCTGGTTCAGAGTCTAGTACAAGCAACACTTTAATTTCCTGCTTCCCACTGCTTAGACCATTCAACTTCGATGCTTAAACATTTCAAATAGGTACAGAAATTGTTGCAAGATATCTTATGTCTTCATTAGCAAAGGGAGCAATGCTATAGGAGCAGATCTGTGAGTTTAAAAAACTGAACTAGCTCTAATCTGGTCCTATGGCCTGAGCTCCTGTTAACAATTGCAAAACAACAAGCAAGCCTTGGAAAATATCTTCCAGTTTTATTTTATCCGAAAGGATCACACTTTTGCAGGCTTTAAAAGAGTGCTCCCAAATGCAAGCCAAAGTATGGTGGTTTTAAATTCCCATGTGTAGAACAAATGGCACATCAATGTAGAAGATCTCACTGATATGCCATTTTACCTTATATGGGAGGGAAAACAATTACTAGCTAATCTAAATTTTTTTTTTAATATTTTTTTTAGCAACTATCGAACCAGAATTGCTGGTTTTCCAAAAGAAAAATCTCTTGTGGAAAGCGGAGAGCATTTCAAGTGTGCTGACGGAAACCAGAGTTGGTGTGCCTGAACTCTGAGCCCTTTGAATTGAAATTCAAGTGTATATCTGCTTTTGCAAAACTTTGAAGGGACTATTGTACTTTGCCTGTGTATATGGAGATAGAGATAGTACACCACAGTTAAAGCCTGATGTATCATAGCTCCTCTGCTACTGATATGCGCACTTACTAGATTAAAATAAAACAACTCTAGCTATGGTAGCACATGCTACACAGCTTCTCCTTCAATTTTGCTGCACAGATATGCACAGAATAGACTGATGTGGCAAGCTCGAGGTATTTAAAAAGGATGAATTAAGAGTCCAGAGCCCTGTACACATTGGTATGAAACAATAAGGTTAGTTTAAGCGGGAAGGTAAGGCTCCTTTCATAACTCTTTGTCATAAGTTTTGGAAGTTTTTTATAACTGCTATATAGACTTTCTCAGATAGTAACTAACTCTTGAGTAATTGATGGAATTAATATGCTTTCACAACAAACAAATAGCTGTGTTAGGAAAGCTATTCCTCTCCTTACGGTAATTAAATTATATAGATACTTAAATATATCAACACGTGGTCCATGATTAGCAGAACAATCTTGCTGTTGCTTAGCTGTTAAATTTAATGAAAGTGGCAAGGGCTAAATTAGTTGACTTTTGAGTCTCTCAAATTTGCATCAAATTGCTGACTCTATTCAAAAGTTACTGACAAGGAAGGAACTGAGGGCTAGAGAAACTGCTTAAGTTTCGTTTCCTTAGGAAAAAAGATTAGCAACCCAACTTGCCACAGTACTTACGTTTTGATTACTTTGAAGTAAGCTACTTGAGATTGTATTTTGTTTTTCTCCAACATTTTTTTGTTTTATTGTCTTTTTACAAACTTACTTTATTTTAATTTGGGGACAGACACTCATTAGCCCCTTCAAAAAAGCAACAGAAAATTAGTTCTCTCATTTCTTAGTCTTTTAAGTGTTTATCACTAACTAATTAAATCTTTGCATCACCAAAAGTGGACTAGAGTTCCATTCAGACCACTTCATGGTTGTTAGTCCAGGCCTTTGAAAAAAGGAGATATATGACTTTAAAATAAAGTGCATCTACACTCGACCCACAGTAGCTCTTCTATAGGCAGCCTTATTTCCTGTGGAGATGAAGAGGAAATGTACTTAGGGTGTGAAGCACTTCGTTTTTTAACTACTAAAAAGCAAAGATCTTGCATATTTCTCCTTTCATTTTAAATTCTGAATCTAACTGGAAAGTCTTTGCAAGTAAATCACTCTCTAGAAGTCCAGTTCTAAGTAAAATGTCATCTGTGGATGGATTGCTTGTACGCTTGACTTTCTGGTGTGCTCATAAGTGTTCTGGAGGCAGGACAGAAACAGGTAGGACCAAATCTACATACTGGTTTGCTTTTTTCTGTGAGTAAAGATGACTGGCTTGCTTAGTCACACAATTATGAATGGCACTAAAGAGAAAGGTGGGCAAGGGGAATCCCCACCAAACTGTCTCCTGGATTGTTTTAGAAGAAAGGACTGCATCATGCAGCAGATTTCTGCTAGGAAACCTCCTGTGGATGTTTCGAAATGGTTATGACAAAAAATGCCCACTCTGTAGGCTGATTTGAAACATTTGATGGATATTTTCTTACTGATGCTTGAAATAGATAGTTGAATGAGCCTCCAACATATGCCCACACCTACACACTTGTGTTTGCGTGTACATACGTGATATTTAACTATTATGAATTGTGTAAGGGATAACGTAAAAATGATCAGATTTTCCCCAAAATGCTCACATTTAAGCTTAGAATATTCAATAAGAAATTAAAGCATTACAGGGGTACTTTCGCTAGTGTTTTCCTCCAAATTTAAATGTGAGTATTAATTTCCAACAATAAATGTGCCTATACGACAAAGGTACTTAAACTGTGAAAACCAATGCATCTGTACTATGAAAGCTTGAATGCCACTTGAATTCCTTGCTAAAACCTAGACCAAAAAACCGCAACGCAAATAAAAGCCCACAACACAGAAAATCAACATAAGGAGAAGGAATGAATCACAAAATCCAATACATGGAGAAAATTCAGTAAACATAATGGAAGGAAGATGAGTGGGGCTGGCTCACCGACAGATTGAAAGTCCAAAAAGTGCCCCTTGGATATAGTCTTGCGAATGTATGGAAAGTATTAGGTTGATCAGGGGGCTATGATTTCCAGTGTTATCAATATGCAATGAATTTTCAGCAGAATCCATGCTACTTTGAGAGGTTGCAAGCTGGCCTCTGACAAGGTCAATGGAGATGCCTGACTGAATGGCCCAGCACATACAGAAACCAACAGCTGATCCAAGACTAGCATCCTTTGGCGTTCTCTTTTTAAAAATAGCATGGTCCTCTTGAAAAAGCACTGTGAGGTATTATCACAGATACCTGGATGCAGAAATTCAGATGGCTTTTCGGCTTCTTTTGAAGGTGGATCTTGTCCTATGAAAATGAAACTGAATAGCAGACTGTGAAAATGCCATAGGTCTCTGCATGGAGAGTTAATGTATAGAGGAAAACATACTCTCTTTTACTGGGAATTCAGGAAAGACACTGTGAGCAAAACATGGGATGTTTTTTCTATCTATTAATGTACAGCAAAGGTAGACATATGCATATATACTCACAGAAAACAGCAGAAAGTCAGAACTACAGAACATAAGTCAGGCCAAATTACAGTGGAATTGTTTTCTTAATGAATTAGTTCTCTTAAAGTGAATGAAAATATTGCCTTAAAACTAATGGAAATATTTATGGAAAAGTTTATGGAAATACTATTGTGCTGGTCTTACCAAGAGCAGGTTTATTAGGGAAGAATTAGAGAGCCTTGGAAGATCACTTTGAGGAGAACTATTTTAATAAAATATATCTTTATTTTGTAGAAGACTTTACACCCACCAAGGCACAAAGTGCCTTTTCTGAAGTGAGTATGTTGGACTGATTACATTGGATTGATAACCTTGCCTGGTTAACATTAAAAACCGACAATATGAATATTGTAGATGTCCGTAATGCCTACAAAACCTAGGCAGAAGTATTTAATAGGTCTTTAGGAAGAACCTTGAAACAATTAAGTTTAAATCGTAATTTTTTCTTATCATGCTTTTAGAAATTCTTGTTTTCAATCTTTCCCCTGCAACTATGATGATTAAAAAGTGATTAGAAAAAAATCCCAACCCCAAAACTCTAAAATAAACCCTGAGATTCATGAAATCACATGAGATAAGAAGTTGGGGCTTTAAAAAGGAAACAAATACTGTAAGATTCGTGATATAATGCTCAGAACCAGCAGTACCTCCAAAGGATATTATGGTGCTGAAAATAGAAAACTTTCAAGACTAAGTATTTTATTCTTCTTGGAAGAATGAAGAAGAGCTGGTGAAAATGAAAGGTTTTGTGTGGAAAAACCCGTAGACACTCTGTGGTTATAGCACAGGAGGTATTTTATGCAACACCAGCCACACTTTGGGCTGCTGCCGTGTCAACAGTTGTGCTGCTTTTCCATTGATATGGATTTAAACTAAAATTCAGTAAGATTTGGAATTTTCTTCTACTTTATGAGTAGTAGATTTTAATCAGGTGCTGGGTACGTGAGAAGGCTCTGAACTGTAGAAGCATAGAGTAAAAATCCACATCATGTTTGTCCACCACTGTCTTCTACAATGCCATAATTGTTTTCCATACTTTATTACAAGAAAAATAGCATTTTAGAATTCCACTTGCCTTTCTCATAGTTATCTCCCACTGGTAGCTTATAGTTTCTTGATAATTCATACATGCAGACTGTTTTTTGGAGAGCTGGAAAACCAGTTTGCACCAACCTGAAATATGGCACAAGAAACAAGGGAGACTCTTTGGTCTCCATTACAGAATTTCTCATATACCTCAGTTCAATAGTCGTTCAAGGAAAGGGAAAAGAGACAGCATTATGCTCATTTTTCTAAACAGGGACATTAACTGCTGTGAATGGGGACAGGTGTTCTGAGAAAAATATTTGTCATCATCTCCATACGCTCCAGAAAATTATTTTAGCACAAGTCCTGAATATTATGCTATTGTTGGAGTCTCTAGACAACACAGAGCTGATAGTCATACAGTTAGGAGTGGCCAAAAAGTCCACAATAGTCTGTGAGAAAGGTCAACCCAGAAGAGCTATTCACAGCTGTCCTCTTCTTCCTGGGCAAGAAGCTTGAACTCTTACTTACAGAACAGATGAGTACTCAGACCATGAGGGGGCAGTTAATTCCTCTTACTAATTCAGAAAGTAACCATTAGTGTTTTGTGAAGAAAGGTTTTCCCAATCCATAAACTTTTTTCCATCCCACATGGGGTTACCAAATTGAAATTCTGAAGGGAAGTATGAAAAAGACGTCATGTGTCAGTCAAGGCACTACAATTTTAATAATTCTGAACTTACACTCTAATCACTTAAAATTGTACCCACCAGCTCATTATCTATCTGGACAACTGTCTCTCTAGATGTCTAACACCACTAGGTGTTAGCTTCTTCTTTCTTCCTTCCCTTTCTTTGGAAGACTTATCAGCTAACGTGCGTGAGAAATTTCATGAGTGGAAGGAGGGATCAATAGCATGTATTTTCCTATTGCTGATTGTGTGCAGACAGCAGTATATAATGGAGGCCAAAAGGTCTTCCTTGTGTCATATTTCAGATGGTACAAACTGGTTTTCCAGTTCTCTCAAAAAATAGCATTTCCAAAAAGTGCTTAGAATGGGCAGGATAGAATATTTTGTTTAGAAAAATGTCAAAACAGCTTATTTTGAGAATTTCAGAACTTCTCCCTGCACTGATTTTTTTTTTTTTCTTATAAAACAAAGTAGCTGGTTTGTGCCAACATTATCCCTAATGATCGTTGAAAACATCCTCTGAATCACGGAGATCCAGTGGTCACAAGAAGTAGACAGCTACATCCTTCATGATGCATAGCACCAATGAAACATATCCATATCTGTAGGAGAGTGGTGGGGTTTTTATTGTGGTAGGGAAAAATGTTAGTCTTACAGTGTGTTTGTAAGGGTCAGTTGAAAAGTCATGAAGCCAGATTATCAAGACATCTACTTTGCAGATAGTGGTAAGATGAATAACAATATTTAGTAATTACATGTCACTGGTACAAGGCATATGGAAACTTTAATCATTTAAATCCCTTACCATCCCCAGCATTGTGGAAGAGGAAACAAATTAATTGTTTTTGCTGCTTTATAGGAAAGGGAGGCAAATAGGTGAAGTGTGATGTAAAGTCAGAATGACAACTCAGAGAGGGTTTTCCAACCCTGAGCTGCTTTTCTTGGGCCGTAGTAATAGAGAAAGCTACTGAGTTTTAGAGAAATGAAAGTCTGGTGGAGATCTCCCAGTAAGGGCAGTTCCTTGCTAACCACTCACCCAGCACACTGAGGAGTATGCACGAAACAAAAAATGAAAGGGGAAAACCCCTTAATCAGCGGTCATAGTGAAATTTGACATGACTTTGCAAGGATATCATTGGGTAATTGGTGTAAGGTGTTGTATGAACAGAAGGGTGTGAAACCTCTGCTTTGCATGAAGACTCAGATGACTTCCAGGCAGCAGAATGAAAAAATGCCTTAGTTTCATTTCCTACTGTGTTTGGAACAGATGACAGTCCAGCTGTGACTATGGAGCTGCAGAGAAGGACCACTCCGATTCTGTGCGGCATAACACTTTTCAGTACTATTCTGGCATTTCTTTCAACTTGATTAGGACTTTGCTCGGGCAAAGAGTTTGTGTTAGTGCTGAGTTTTCAGTCCCCTCCAGCACCCACTCAATAGATATCTGCTAAGGAACATAGATAAAAAAATTGGATGCTCTTGGGCCTTTGCCTCTGTCTAGTAAAGGGGAGATATTTGCAGGATACCCTCTATTTTGTTTGTAACCATGCTGATGCTCAGGAAAGGCAGTGCAGAAGAGCCAGCTGACCTTGAGTCTTCCTTACAACCTGACAATTCATGGTTCTTGGGCAACAAGACACACACTGGACAATGGTGAATCTGTTTATCACTTTTGGGTGGAATGGGAAGTAGAACAGGGTTGTGAGGGGCGCAGGGCCCCTGGGACTCACGGACCCTCACATTCTGACCATCTGCTGTAGGCTATTGCCTAATTTCAAAATGAGCTGGAGAAAGGTGATGGTGTGTATCAATAGAAGAGAACATTATGAGACAAGTATGTCAACATCAACATGGCACCATTTATTCAAATGTGAAGAATTTGGAAAAGGAATCCTATATTTTTGTATTAGAATACATTTTCTGTCCTGCCACCAGCTGATGATTTACTACAGAACTACTCAACCCTTTTTGTGAGAATTTGAATGTGGTGAGGAGTAGAAGACCTGAATCTACCCTCCACATGCAGCAGAGGCTACTTGGAAGTTAGATCTGCACTCGGAAGACAGCATGACAGAGCTAGACATATGGCTTTCTTCTTCTCTGCTCTTTGCTTTATTTATTGCCTCAGTTTATGATATAATACTTGTTTAGTGTGCAAAGGACCACAATGGGACTGGGAGTCTGTGTTCCTAGATTTGCCTTTCCTAGACGATGAATGATCATAAATCACTCCATTGCTCTGTGCTTCCATTTTTTTACCTGCAAAATTGGATGCTTGAGAGTGGTCTCCCCTGAAAGGAGAGGAGATCTAGTGATAAAATTAGCCATATAAACCCCTAAAACTTTAACTAGTATCTACAAAAGGTGAGTTGGAAAAATCCTTTCATTGTCCTCTTATTCTTAAAAGTTTAGTAGGACATTTCTGTTCAGTAACGGGAGACCAAAGGGAGGTCACGTGAGAGGTACAGCCAGCTGTGGATTATGTCGGACAGGTTTAACAAGGCAGTCTAACCCAGCAGTCACTCTGGATGAATATTCTCTGCAGAGGAGGGCAGTGTTACTGACTTAATCTTTCAGCTCCTGGAATTACATCTTCTGCCTGGATGGATAATTACAAGAATTAGTTGTATTCAGTTGTGTTGTGATTTGTCCTCAACATGTTAAGAAGCCTGAGCTATTTAAGTAAAGAATCTCTCCCAAACTCCTTACTAGATGCTTTCCTTCGCACGCTCTCTAGTAATTCAACAGCAAAATACTACTCAAATTAGGACATGTTATGGCAAAAATAGGGCTTACTGACCCAGTCCCTCTTCCATAGTTCCTGATGGTATAGAGAGTGCCATATGTAACAGGAATAATTTTCCTTCTGCTACTTGACATCTCCTTTCCAACACTTTGCCAAATAATTGCTCTGTAAGCTCATGGCCAGTTGATGTGCCTCAGCATGCGTCTCCCAGCTTTTAAAATATGCTTGGTTTTCCTGTGTGTGTAAAACTACATTTAGCTGTGCCGCAACACGCCGTTTGATTGTACTTGCCTTGCAAAGCAACCCAGATGTTTCAACATCACCAATAGGTTTGTTCAGTGTGCTGATATTTGTGAGTCCACTTTGAATTCTGAGTCTACTTTTAGTCTTGGTGGGACCTCAATTTTGTCACCATCCCTGGAGGTATTTAAAAGATATGTGGATGTGGCACTGAGGAACATGGTTTAGTGGTGGACTTAGTAGTGTTAGGTTAACAGTTGGACTCGAAGGTCTTAATGATCTTTTCCAATCTAAACGATTCTATGATTCTGATTTCTAGCATAGAATCACAGAATCAGAATGGTTTGGTTGGAAGAGACCTTTGAAGATCATCTAGTCCAATCCCTTTGCCATGTGCAGGCATGATGACTTTCAATTTTTTTACAGTGCTTTGAAGCATCCTTGAAGAGCATTATCACCTCACCTCCATGTCAATACTTTCAACAATCAAGTTATTGTTTAACCAGTTTTAATTTCCTAAACTAAAGGCAAGATGGGCGTTGCATAGTGCTACTACCCCAAGCAGGTTACAGATGTAATTTTTTGTGCAGTACTGCACCTGCTGTGAGATGCGTGCCATCTGTCTATACTGCTGTTCCCAGGGAGTTTTAGCATGCAGTTTTTGGGCCTACAATTGCTGGTGAAATTCGCAAAATGACAATTGCGTTTGCAATTGTAGTAGTAGCCTAGACCTATTCTGTAGATGGAGGTCCTCTTTCAAGTTGCAGATGAAAAACTGTTGATGGAGTCAGTGGTCATTTGCTGAGACATGAGATGCTGTTGGGGAAGGGGCCAGCTTCTTACAAGGAACACCCAGAGAGACATCCAGGGCTGTCCTGGAGAGCTCAGATCATACTTGTTGGGGGCCAGTTTAATTCTCATCTGTTTCTGATGAGCTACAGACATCCTTCACTACAGCCTGCATGAGCTAAGCCCACAAGTGTCCTCTTCCTGATCCTCTCTTTTCTTTCCCCCTACGGATTCCTTTTTTCTTTCCCTTGTAGGCTCCTGCCTACCCTGCATTCATATACTACAGTCTAAAAATACTCTGATTTCTTTGTAAGACTCTTCAGAGTAAACTCTTTTCCCATGATATCCATCAAAGCAGAGTTCAGTTCCTGTACAAAAACCTTTTCCCCAGCCAACCTCAACGCGGTTGTTTCAGGTGTCTGCATGCGCTTGGAGGCCATCCTGTTTCTCTTCTTCAGCTGGGCTTTTTTTCATCCATGTCCTTCTGTATTCATATTCTACACACATAAGTGCAAATGAATGGGCAGGTATGGAACTTTAATTATTGCCAAGCAGACATGAGTGTCTTGAGTACTAAATACTCCACTCTTGCAGATAGTAGACAACCACAGAGGAATTTAATATGATGCATCATTGCATCCATGCTGGAACCTCATTTTCCCCAAATCTATTTTTAATCCGGAGGTGAAGAATGAGAAAGCATCAGAAATGCACTTAAAACCATGGAAAGAATACAAATAATGTTTCACAAAAGGACAGCAGTAGGGAGAACATTTAGATCTCTAAGTGACTCTGAAGAACGCCATGGCAATCTCAGTGGTTACTTTAAAAGAAAACCAGAAATGAGTTGACTGTTTTACTGACCCTTTAACCACACGGTAATGATTTTTTTGAGAGAGCGTGTAAGAATATGCTTGAGACACAATGCATACTCCTCAATCAGTATCATAATTTCCCCCTTTTCCCCAACCACGTGTAAAAGAAACTTCAGAATCTGCCACGTAAACGTTACCCATTGACAAACCACTGAAAATTTTTCCAGGACCATGCTTTAAGAAAGATGCTTTCGAGGGATTCCTTTGATTAGCCAAAGACGAAGGGTTCTTATCTAACACTATCTTGTCTAAATATACACAGCCTGTGATGACGAAATAAAAAATTTCAAGACCAGGTATAAATACCACTGACAGACTGATCAAGTTCATTCGTCTACTCTCTTCTAATAGAAGATTTAACTATTAGAAGTTGAAGCTCACTGCTCTTAGAACTGACATCTTACAGAACTTATCTGAGCATTTTAACTGAATCATCACCAAGAAAATGACTTGCAAGACCTACAGCTTGCTTGTTCTCTCAGTCGTCATGATTTATTTTGGACGTTTTGGAAATAGCTTAATTCTGGCTCAGCTTCAAAATGATATAGACAAACTGAAAGCTGACTTTGTAAGTATGATCTTCTACTGCATTTCTATTCTCCTTCTGCTTGTGCTTTAGGTATAGTCCAGACTTGAGCACTGCTTGACATACTCAATGTGTACCAATAGAGGGTAACCACAGAACAAATTTTTTGGTTATACCTTTTTTCAGAGAAGAATATGCACAATTTCTTTGGTTTTGCTAACCTCTTTCACTAACGTGATTCAGTTTTTCAATAGTTAATGTAGTAGTTTGAATTTATTTCAAGGGCACTCTTCCTTTCACAAGAGCTTCTCCTACCTCCATTCAGCCTTTGATTACATAGAATGTTTTATAACAAGAAATCTTAATGCAATTTATAATGAATGAATGAATCTTGATTAAATTCTATTCAGATGCAATTTACTGACACTTTTTTAGTTTTAGGTTAGTAATGTTAATGAGAGATTTAGTATTAGTTAGTAATATAAACAAAAGGGAGAAGAACTTTTGCTTTAACAAATGCACCTGCTACTTATTATTGTTAGTAGTAGAGTGTTGCCCAAAGGCAGTTCCTACTGCTTGTTCTTTTGCATCCTCCAGCCATTCTGCTTCCAAATCTATGACTATGATCTGACATGGGAATGTGATCCAGCATAATATTACTTATTTTCAGACAGAATTTTGATAACTTGATAACTGTAATATTAATTAATCTATTTTCATCTAGGAGGTATTAAAGTAGTTCATAGTTTACTTCAGCTGGGATTAGTTACAGAAATAATAGTTCTACAATAGAGTAACTTCTAATGAACAGTTTTTATTCTCAGTATAGTTTTGGTTTTTTTCCTTAAATGTATGAAAGCGACTGCAAGAGTCTGATTCTATTTTCAGCTCTGATTTTTTCAGAATTTTGTGCATACAAAAGTTGAAATTTAGTAGTCAAAGAATCACCCCGAAGTATCACACAAAGCAGCCTAGTGTGATACTTCAATGTTTGCAGATTAATAGGAAACTGGCTGTAAAATTGGCACTATATCTTAAATTTGTCATTAGCACAGATCAGAGAGATTCTCACTAGAATATATACAGCTCTGTCAGAGAGATCCTGAGTGGTGGTGAGCTTCTTGCCTTGACATTAAAATTTCTGGTCCACAGCAGGTGCTCCCCACCTTTCAGAAGAACAGCAAAACAAGGTTTGGTAATACGCTCAGCACGGGGAGCCAATCAGCCCACGAGCTTTCTGTCAGTCTGCAAGTTTTCCCTTTGCACTCACTGTATTTAAATTACTGAGCAGACAAAAAAGGAAATAGTGACTGTTGTATACAAAAAGAAAAAAAAAATAGAAGACACACACAGAAGAGGAAATGATTCAGTTTACCTTTCCTTGGTAGGAGAATTGTATTGCTTTTTCTTTCCTAGAATCTGCCACTGTGTGTGGCTAACATCTGATGGTTAAACTCCATCCCTGCGAGCCTCTCAGTAGCTCATTAACTTTGTATATTCCCACACCTGACTGTGGACTACTGGGCTATTCTCCAGCTCTACAAACTGCAGTTTTATAGTAAAGTTAATTTGTCCTTGTTCTGTGTGAGATTTTACTAAGATTGGATAAATTTAAGGCTATGGAGTGCATACTGCTGGACTTTAACTTGCCAGAAAACACACCAAGATCAGATCTGACAATTTTCTAGCCAGTTGCTATGCTTATGAAATTTAATTTTCAGCTGTCAGTATCAAAACTTGCAAGGAGTGTTTGGTAAAATAGATGTCTCTATTTAGATGAGTTATAGCAGGAGAAGACATTAAAAAGCAAACTAATGCTGTGTATGGTACTAAGTAGTCATCCAACGCAATTTGGTGCTTAGAGAAGTGAAAGCATTGTAATAGCTACAGGCCAGCGGTGCAAAAAACACACCTCTCTGTTTTTTACTGCTTTTTTGAATAGAGAACACAAATTTGCCTTCTGATAAGCTTTGTTTGTTTAACAGATATGTTTGTTCTTTGTTGCAGAACTCAAGTCATTCAGACGTAGCTGACGGTGGGCCGATTTTTACAGAGAAACTGATAAACTGGACAGAGGTGAGTCAGAACCAGATAGATGACAAAGGATCTCAGGTTCTTTGTGGGGCACTTCTGGTACAAAGCAGCTCCCAGGGCCAGCAAAAGTAGCTGGGGTGAAACAAACACGAGCAGAGGCCACTTCGGTAGCTTGGAAATGAGAAAACAATCCCCATAAAAATGCTCCCTGTATGGACCACGGTGCTTTATGCTGCACCATGAACTGATCCTGAGGTACAGCCAAGCCCAGGAGATGAGTAGCAGCATCTTCTTTATCATCCTGTTTCAAGTGGCAGTGAGAGCCCCTGTGTGTTGCGATTTAGCTTTGTTCATTTTCCTGCTGACGGGCACTCAAAGGCCTTTATTTTTGACTGTATTTTTCAACAGAGAAATGAAAAAAGGATCATCCTGAGCCAGATTGTTTCCATGTACTTGGAAATGCTTGAAAACACTGACAAGTCAAAGGCGCATGTCAGGCACATATCTGAGGAGCTCTATACTCTGAAAAACAGCCTTCCTGATGGCTCAAAGAAGATGAAAGACCTCATGGACCTGACAAAGCTTCAGGTAAGGCTCTTCTGCCTCCAAGACTCATGACACTATATTTTCCAGTTGAGATTTAAGTGTGACTCAAGCCAATAACGCTTTAGTAAGCTGTCTGGTAACCCCCGCTTGGCTCAGTTTACGCAGGAAAGCCTTAATGTTTCCAGCTGCAGGGGCTGCTGCTGGTCTGCGGTGTGGTGTGTCAGTGTGGGGGCTGCCCTCCACGAGTCTTGCCGGAGTCTGGCACAGAGGTGCCAGCAGAGCTGCTGTGTCGTCTGCCCACCAGAGCTGCCACCGACATGGCTGTTTGTGGTTTAGAGACTGGGTGAGAAAGTTGTGCCTGGCTTCAGCATGTCTCCGTGGGCTTTGGAGACACTTGGCTTATCAGCAAGTGCCGATGGCATGAACCACCGGCCCCTGCAGAGGTCCGCAGCCAGTACCCCAGTGGAGTTAGCTGCTTGTGGGTAATTAATATATCATTGTAATAACTACAAAGAAGCTCAGTTTCACAAAATATGGCTGGTCTGGGGCATGTTGCAAAGTAGCACAGAAGGTGGAAAATAAAAATCGGTGACAAAGTGGCTCTTTGTTGTAGGAATTAGGTAGCGGAGTAATAGGAAACTGCAGGTTTCAATCCGGTTTACCCTGGTAGCAGTGTAGCCTGTAGGATGTGATCAGTAAATAATTATAGCTCTTGGCATGACCCTTGTTCTCTTTGTTTCTTACTTAAAACAGATGAGTGACTTGAAAATCCAACGCAAAGCTGTGAATGAGCTGTTCAGTGTCTTACAAAAACTGGTGGAGACTCCAAGTTCCCTAAAAAGGAAAAGGAGCCAGTCTCAGCGGAGGTGCAAATGCTGATGACATCGTATGACCTTTTGTACTGTGTTAGTGTGCAAATTTTGTTATGATGCACAGCTTTTTATACATTTATTTATTAATATTTAAGTATTTTAAATAATTATTTATAAAGAAACACCAAAGTATTTATACTTCCTACTACTATATAAGAAATTACTTTGTCTTAAAGTCCTGTCTATCTGTTATACATTTGTTGACCTGAAAATTCAGAATGAGAAAATGTTTACCAATTTCCATATGGAAATCTTAAAATGACATGAGACAGTACCGAGCTTTCCATCTGGTGCTGTCTTCAGAGAGGGATGTTATAAGATCAGGCTCGTCATTCATTTACTTGGCATGCAGATGCAAGCACCAAGAAGTTCCTGTACGCAGGAAAACACATACATATCTGCTTACTTCTGAGCATATCTAAATCCAAATCAAGCAAACAGACATGCTTACAAGTAAGCAAATACTGAAGCACTTTTCTGAGCTAGGGAATTGCTGGTTAATTGCTAGTAATTATTGTTATGCACTGAAGTTATGAGGAAGCCAGGCTACTTAGCAACTCCAGGAAATGTGACGAATTGTATTGCACTGACTTAAGTTCAACTCACTGATTTTAAAGACTTCTGTTTTTTTTTTGTACTGAATCATTTAAATGTGTCTGATGTTATTTTATTTATTTGGAGGTAGTAGTATGGAAGTTTTTATCTCAAGGACTATATTTTTGTACCAGAATATTATTTAAAACTTTGGATTTATCAATGGAAGCTTTTTGAAATATGGATAATAATAAATAAATAAATAAATAAATAAAATGCCTTTGCATATTTATTCACCAGAATCTCAGTGAAAAGTAGAATGCTAATCTTGCTCTATGTTGTCACAAAAAATGGCCCCGTCCAGATATATCAAAACGTATTTTGTTTCCTCCTGCCTGCCCAAGAATCGGGAATGGGCAATGTTTTTGAAGAAATCTGGCAAAAGAAATCTGAAGTCTAAAATTCCCAAACTTTTCAAGTTCCGCTTGTATCATGATGAGGAAGCATCATTTTGGTTACAGGCTTTGATAATTTGAAATTTGTTGTTACTCTGATTAAAGTAAAAGACACTTTCAAATTTCTCTGTAAGTCAAAGACAGGGAGCCTAGAGTGAGGTCAGCCCGTCTGCCCGGCTCTCTGTGAGCAGTACAAGCTGGAGGCCTGGAGCTGCTCAGGCCTTGGCCCCAGTTTGGGCTTGGGCTTGGCTTGGGAAATTGGTAGGTCTTACAAAGTTGGGCCGACTGGGAAGAGGGCAGACTTTCCTTGGAATTACTCCCAACATGGGACATGCTCACCCCTGAACTTTGGCTGAATCATCTTATTCCACAAATAGCACCCCACCAAGCCCAAAGTTCAGTTGTAATAAGCTCAACGAGTTTAGTTGTAGTTGTTGCAGTCCTTCCTACTCTCATGGGCCTGGCTGTCTCCCCTGGTGTTAAATACCTTCATTCATATCCTCATGTTACAGTCATAACAAAGTGACTCAGTAATCCTGGAGACTTGAATTGATTTTGAAGGAAACAGCTGTTCTTATTTGTACTCATCACAGACATGCATATGCATGTGAGATGTAAGTGAAATAATGCTGTGGGATTTCTCCTGTTCCAGGACTAAGCATGAGAAGCTTCCATATGCATTTAACGTAGGCATCGTGTCCTTCTGTGCACATGCAGTTTCATGAGGTATTACTTAAACGAGAACAGCCGTCCTCCAGGGAAACAAAGCCAGCTGTAGCAGCTTCTGTTAAAAATGAAAAAAAAAAAGGAAAAAAGAAAAAAAAGAGGAAAGAAAGGAAAGAAAAGAGAAGAAAGAAAAGGAGAAAGAAAGAAAGGAAGAAAGAGAAAAGGAGAAGAGAAGAGAAGAGAAGAGAAAAGAGAAGAGAAGAGAAGAGAAGAGAAGAGAAGAGAAGAGAAGAGAAGAGAAGAGAAGAGAAGAGAAGAGAAGAGAAGAGAAGAGAGAAGAGAGACTATTTCAGTTGGAAGGGACCTACAATGACCATGTAGTCCAACTGCCTGACCAGTTCAAGGCTGACCAAAAGTTAAAGTATGTTATTAAGGGCATTGTCCAAATGCCTCTTAAACACTGACAGGGTTGGGGCATCAACCACCTCTCTAGGAAGCCTATTTCAGTGTTTGACTAAGAAATGCTTCCTAATGTCCAGTCTAAACCTCCACTGGCATAGCTTTGAACCATTCCCATGTGTCCTATCACTGGACACTTGGGAGGAGAGATTGGCACCTCCCTTTCCACTTCCCCTCCTCATGAACCTGTAGAGAGCAATAAGGTCATCCCTGAGAATCATTCTCTCCAAACTAGGCAAAACCACAGTCCTTAGCCACTCCTCAGAAAACATGCCTTCCAGCCCTGTCACCAGCTTTGTTGCCCTCCTCTGGACACATTCAAGGACCTTCACATCCTTCTTAAATTGTGGGGCCCAGAACTGCACACAGTACTCCAGGTGAGGCCGCACCAACACTGAATACAGCGGAATAATAATCTCTTTTGACTGGCTGGTTATGCTGTGTTTGATGCACCCCAGGATACAGTTTGCCCTCTTGGCTGCCAGGGCACACTACTGACTCATATTAAGCCTACTGTCAACCAACACCCCCAGGCCCCTTTCCGCAAGGTCAGTTCTTCACGCAGCACATCATGAACTCACTCATCCCACAGCTGGACAGCATGTCCAGAAAGATGCTGTGAGGGACACTATTAAAAGCCTTACAATTCTGGGCTCCTCAGTACAAGAGCGATATGGACACACTGGAAAGAGTGCAACAAAGGGCTGTGACAGTGGTTAAGGAACTGGAGCCTCTCTCCTATGAGGAAAAGCTGGGAGAGCTGGGACTATTCAGCCTGAAGAAGAGAAAGCTCAGAGGGGTCTTATTAATCTACATAAATAGGCGAAGGGAAGGTGCAAACTGAACAGAGCCAGGCTCTTTTCAGTGGTGCCCAATAACAGGACCAGAGGCAATGGGCACAAACTGAAACACAGGAGGTTCTGTCGGAACAACAAGAAACACTTTTTTACTGTGAGGGTGACAGAGTACAGGCACAGGTTGCCCAGGGAGATTGTAGATATTTAAAAACTATCTGGACATGGTCCTGGGCAGCCAACTTTTGTCTTTGTTTCTCACCATGTCATTAACCAACTCTTTACTATTTTAATTGGCAATAAATTACACTCATTTTTTCCAAGTTGAGTTTGTTTTGCCCATGACAGTAATTGATAAGTGGTCTTATATTTTTTTTAAACTAACTATAAAGTGTCTCTTTTTAGGTCTATCTTACTCTTGGTATTTTTCATATTTTTTCATCTTTATTGTACTATTTGTTCATTCTCTTTCTAGCTTCTAATCTTCTTTGTTCAAATCATTATGCCTTCTAATAGTATTTATTACTTTCATGGCTAATTTCTTCAGACTATAATGTTTCTTTTTTTTAATACAGAATATGAGAAAACAATTCTATGGACTCCAGATGCCCTTTCCAACCTCAATCATTCTGTGATTCTGTGATCCTGATCTCCCAGGAGACTGAACAACAAAGGAAGAGTATTTAGTCCACCACCAGTGAGTTACTAGAGCAGTAGACATTAGACTTGGTAAAATAAGACTGCCATCTATTCACTAGGGAAAGCACACTCAGACATATTACTCCTCAAAGCCTTATTCATTGTAGCTTTTCCAGTATTCAGCAAGACTAAAGTTATGGACTTGCCCAAAAAAAACCCATGATAGAGGTGAATTAGCACTGTCAGACAAATGATAAAGCCCGACAGTTTGTCACTTCCATTGCAAATGGCAAAGCTGGGCTGTCCAAGATCTATATAAGACTTTTATTTACATCTTGAAAGAACAGAAAATCAGAAGCCCAAATCATTATAATGAGCACTGAAAGGGCAGTCTGTGTTTCAGACAAAATGCCTTCTGGAGGACCAGTGTGTTTCATATAGTCACCTGCACAGAGATATACTTTTTATGTATTCTGTGTGCTTGGAACAGTCACACAACATCACATGAATTTAAGGACATGTTTGAGAAATGTGAAAATAAAAATTAGTATGGTTTCCTTCAAATGGGACAATATTATTGATCACACATGATGAGCCAGTCAATTACAAACTACAACTAATCCATGTAATCCACTGAAATAAATGTGGTGGGGAAAGCCACACAGAGTAGGCTGTGACATCTACAGTAGAAGTGAAATAACTTGAGTGCTTGTAACTGCCTAATGGAGGTGTAAATGTGCTTTGGAAGGTGAACAGGGCTGGTAAAAGACTCAGGGTGAAGTGATGCACAGTAATCAAGTAGTTTTAGCCACTCAGATGCTGTTGACTCACTCAAGACCTCAAGATGAGATTTTTCCTTTGAAAACTCCAGTATGTAAAAAAAAGTCTTTGTGTAAAGGACAAATAAAAGAAATTTGTTTCTATAATGCTTATCCCAAAATGAGAAACACTGATTGTGCAGAGTATCTCCTTTTACAAAGAGGAAGCACTCCAGAGTTTTCATGAAGGCAAAGGATTTTCTAAAACTCACTTATATTTGGAGTAAATCAAAGATTTATTATAAAATACTTAGCAGCTTTTATCAGTTCATTTTGAAAAACATGATTTAACATAAATTAATTCAGTCATAATATTTTATTATTAAACAACATAAGTAACAGAGTAATAATACTAAGAATATGTTGTCATGAAAGAAGAGAAAATATTTGTCTATTTTGTCAGGATAATTCTACAGATTTTTTTTTTTTAAAAAAAAAACCACCTTGTATGACAATACAAAGAAAATTATCTCATTTTGAATTTTTTTTTAAAATCAGTTTTGTTCATCAACTTTATAAAAGTAATGCTAAAGAAAAAAAAATACTTTTATTGACGTGGATAGGATTTGTTATTGCCCTCTTCAGGTATGCTCTAGTAATACTATCACAATGGAGATTCCACATAAAGTCAGCCTAGTCCTACATGGTCCATGATGTGTGGAAAAACCTATCTTATATATAGTATGTTAGGCACGTTCATCACTTCATTTAAAGAAACTTGAGGGAAAGCCAAATCACTTACATAGCTGAATTTTCTTTTTTATTATTTAAAAAGGAAAAACAACTCAAAAAGAATAATGTCTTTCTGCTCTTTAAAGTAACTTTGTGAAACGCATATTGTTAGATTGTATACATGCTGGTTAAAATAATTTATTTTAAAAGTGTGTTCATTTGGATTTAAAAATGTTTTACCCATATTTCTTCTGACCAACACTAACAATGCTCTTCAGGAGGCCCGCTGGACTTCTGCCTCATGAAAAATCACAATGAAAGTCATCAAGTACAATCTCAGTAAAACCTGTGTACAATGAGATCATATTTGGAAATGCTACATATGGTTAATGAAGCAATGATCGGTTAATAAAAAGTGTGAAATACAGCAAACTACTCTTAGTTAAAGAATAACTCATAACTAATAGAATAATTAATAAGATTATGGACATGCAGAGGCAACAAAAGTGTGACATAGTAAATGCTTTGTTGCCATACAAAAGTAGACGTGATTCTAAATAGAATTGGATTGCTATTTTCAGAATATTTTAGTTTTTTAATATAAAAGTGTGTCACCTGTCTAGCCCAGGTGGCTGTGCATCAAACTTTTAAGTTTGGGGGTTTTTTTTAATCTGTTCAGTATGAGCCAAATGTTGCAGAAATCTCTTCCAGATTCCAACAAGAAAAAAAAAAGGAGAAGGAAAATCTTCCAACTCTTTGGCGTTATGGTTTGTTATAAGAAAAATGAAAGAGGATTCTTAAGGTCCCTCTAAAAAGCAAAACAAACAAACAAACAACAACAAAACAAGCAAAAAAAAACCCCAGGAGAGGTAGCTAAAACAGAAAAGGACTAGCAAAGACTACCATGTTGGATTTTCTACTCTGTACAAGTTTTGTAAGATAATCTAAACCATTCATGTGGACTTTGAGAAGGATAGTCTGAAGCATATTTCCACTAGAGGGAGGCAAAGGGACCCTGTTTTGATGTTGTAGATTATTCTTTCTCCAGAGACTATCATATCTCAATACTCACAAGGCAAAATTCAATGCACAAAGTATTCTGCCTTATATGACACTATGAATGAAAAGGAGTAAGGCAGATAATTAAATTGTTCCTATTCAAAATCTCTCTCACAGATGTTCTCATGGAAAGTCACCATCCATTTCTCAGTTCATACTTAGATAACATTTCAATGCAGAAATATTCCATAATGTCTAGAGCTCTGCAATACTTTTTGAAAATGGAAGCACATAGTTCAATTTATTTCTGAAGCTCTAGCCTATAATCCTTGCATCTAAATATAAGGCTTAGTAGGAATTATTTGTTTTATTAGCATAATAAATCCTTAGCTGCTTATTGTTCTTATCATACATGTTGAATACTAGATATTTTTGTTTGTTTGTTTGTTTCCTTTTTTTTAACAGTCAATTTAAAAATATGTTTTCTGGGCAAGCACCAATTTTATGAAACACTTTTACTAATTCATCTGGATTTGTTCCTCACCTCAATATAAAATATATTGGCTTCATTTTGCTTCTCTCATTGAGGGACCTGAAGGCTCTTAAACTCACATTTCCAGTTAGACCTTCAGAGCAAACTACACAAATACAGCTACTTACTACTCTTACAAATATCATGTAGTTCTAAAACTGTTTGGGATATGACATTCTTTGCATCAGCAGCAAATAGATTCACATGTTTTTTTAGTAAATCTCTATTTTTTAAATAACATGGGCACACCGACACCTTGCCAATTGGAAGTATCTAAGAGGTCAAAGATAAATTCAGTCTCTAGAGACAAAGATATCACAACAAACTATCTCTTTCCTATTTTTAAATTTTTTTTTAGGATTTTAAAGGATAATAAATCCTTTATATCCAATGAATTAGGGAGATAATTGCCACTAATTTCTGAAAATCTGTATCTGAAATATCTAGGAGTCATTACACCTGTTTAGTAAAAGAATATATTTAACTAAATATGTACTATTTTAAATGAAAGTGTCTATAAATATGAGGCCCTGTATTTCTTGTGCTAATAAATGTCTTCAGCTGAAAGACTACTTTTGAATAGTTCCTCATTATTTTTAGCACAAGTTTAAAATATCTTCACCCACTAGACTGTCAAGAGTTAATAGAACATTTTGTTTTATATCATAGAACAAAAAAAAAAGAACACAAACTAAGAAATTGTTTTCTAATGTTTTAGTTATTGAAGTGACCCAATATAAACTTAATCTTAACTTTGCTCTCGCTTATTAGCATATGCTATTCATTTTCAAGAAATGAAGCAATGTGGTATCAAAACAAAGCAGGAAGCCTAGAAAAAACAGATAATGATGGTTCTGACTAACCACCAAATTCTTATGCCATTATCTTTTTTTCTTAATTTAATGGAAGTAGGATTGCTTACCTCAAATAATGTGTCATGTGCCTTGCTTAATAAATGTTAATAAAATGCTTAGAGACTCAGAAAAGTTCTATTTAAATGTCAAATATTATGATAAATAGCATTCTTCATTTCATGCAGAACATTCTATTCAAAAAATAATTTCTCTATAGTACACTGACATATCCAATTTCTAGACTAATAGTATTCTATATGGAGTTCATAAGTGTTCCACAAAATAAAACAACACATTATTCTTTTTCTTTCAAAATATATCACACATTTTTACAATAATTTTGACAGGACTCAGAGTGTTAGAAACATAACATACTTGACCATCTCCCTTTTATCATTTACCACATGGCAGATTTATCTACTCTGAATAAACAAATCTGACGTTCCCAAAGATTGCAGACACGAAAATAAATGAGCCTGAAGTAAGCTGCTGCATAGAATAATAATGTGGTTTCAGAATGATCCTGATCTTTAAAACCAATATATTAATTAAATAAAAAGTAATGGCATCTCAACAAAAGTTGCACTTATTTAAAATGACAGCACTAAAACTGCCTGGTAATAATAGTCATAAGGTGTCCATCCTGTTTATGTATGTGAAGTGTATGGCTTCACAGAAGCATAGAGCTTTATGCTCTAAACATATCAATGGGAGAGGTATCAAAAATCATTGTTCAAATTCACGGGTTTCCTATTTTACTTGGATCTAAAAGCTTCAGTAGCATTTTAGTCTGGATTTCTGAACGATGTTCCAGTGAAAGAAAAATTTGTGGGAGGGTTAATAACTTTTTATAATGAATTATTTTGAAGAGCCTTGGCTGCTCTTCCTAGAAACTTCGCTCTACAAAGTCCCTGGAGACAATGCTATCTGTGGGAAAGATTCAATGAGATCTGTTTTCAGTATGCTTTCAAATTAATTTCCTATAAATTATTTCCTTGTAGAAAACATGTTTTCTTTTTGTGTGTGTGAGTGCAGATGTCTACTTTTACACTTCAGTGTTTATTATGCATATGTAGAGCATTCAGACTGGAAGACTTTGGGTAGTGGCGTGAGCACCTCATTTCAGTAAGGAACTAAAGAGGAGGGCTCATTCAGATCCCTCATAGTTTCTTTGCACTCAAAGGAACGAAAGCCAGGTTTGGAAATGTGTGTGTGCGTGTGCCAAGATGTACAGGGAGCAGAGCACAGGAAACCCAGAAATTTAGGCACTTCTCATTTATAACAAAAGTAATTTTTTTTTTTGTTCTTGGAATACATATTCCCCTTCTAGCAACTTCTAAGCCTAAGCTATTACAGTCCACAAGAAGTAAAGATTAAAAACCAAAGTCTGCTTGAGGTAGGAAAGACTCTGTAATGACAACTGTATTAACAGGTGATTACTCTCATTCTCAGAATGTGTAATTGTACTTTCCAAGAGTCCTTCCTGAAGACACTAAAGTAATGAAACGAAACAAAGACAAACACAAAACTATGGATACGTAAAGCAGATTCCCACATATGGGAATATCTAACTGTGAATGCATTGTAGTTAGACAACAGTCTTGGGGATAATAAAAGGCCAGCAAGAAGTACTTCAAAGGATAATCATGATTTCCAAACAAAACTTATATAATTTTTTCCCTGAAAACCCTTCTTGGTCATGCTCTTTTCTGAGTTCTAAGGAGGAGTTAATGGCAACAAGGAATATCTTCCCATGCAGTATCCTCTGCAAAAGATGTTTCACATGCTTGAGAAAAGACCTGGATTCCACTAATTAACAAGGAATAAGGGAACGCTTTTTCAGCACTTTAAAACACTCTTCAACAGCTCTGCAATTGAACAATGAAGATCACAATTGTTTCCTAAAAGAAAAAGACATATAAGGCAGAGTAAAGTAACCGCTGAATTATTCTAGAAAAGCTATTAATGCTGGCTGCTCAGAGAGAAGGAGGAATACAGAGCACTGAAACAGAAGCTGAAGTGCTACTGTAAGAAACAGAATCATAGAATCATAGAATGGTTAGGGTTGGAAGGGACCTTCAAAGGTCACTAGTCCAATCCACCTGCAAGGAGCAGGGACAGCCCCGACTAGATCAGGTTGCTCAGAGCCTCATCCAACCTGGCCTTGAATGTTTCCAGGGATGGGGCACCCACCACCTCTCTGGGCAACCTGTTCCAGTGTTCTACACTCTTCATAGTAAATTTTTTTTTCCTAATATCTAATCTAAATGTACCTCCCTCTATTTTAAAACCATTACCCCTCGTCCTATCACAACATGCCCTACTGAACAGCCTCCCCCCATCTTTCTTGTAGGCCCCCTTGAGGTACTGGAAGACCGCTATCAGGTCTCCCTGGAGCCTCCTCTTCTCCAGGCTGAACAGCCCCAACTCTCTCAGCCTGTCCTCATAGGAGAGGTGCTCCATCCCTCTTATCATCTTCGTGGCCTTCCTCTGGACCTTCTCCAACTGGTCCATGTCCCTCTTATGTTGGGGGCTCCAGAACTGGACACAGTACTCCAGGTGGGGTCTCACCAGGGCAGAGTAGAGGGGGAGAATCACCTCCCTCGACCTGCTGGCCACGCTCCTCTTGATGCAGTCCAGGATGCAGTTGGCCTTCTGGGCCACAAGGGCGCATTGCCGGCTCATGTTGAGTTTCTCGTCCACCAGCACTCCCAAGTCCTTCTCCTCAGGGCTGGTCTCAATCCATTCTCCGCCCAGCCTGTATTTGTGCCTGGGATTGCCATGACCCAGGTGCAGGACCTTGCACTTGGCCTGGTTGAACTTCATGAGGTTGGCATTTTCCTCTGTAAATCACCTTGCTACTCAAAGATGCACTGAAACCTTTCTCCTATTCATCTCTACGCTTTCAGAGCATGAAATATTGAGTCAGGATTTTTTTAACAAGTTTGAAGCAGAGGGTGTTTTTTTTCCCAGCCTAAATACTACATCTTTCATTAGTAAATACTGTCTGGTGTTCTCAGCTCTCATCGGTATTATCCAGTGTACTAACTGGTATCACTTCTGTTGGGCAGCCTGGATGCTACCTCTGTTGAAGTTGCTTGCAGAATATCTAGGAGGGCAAGTTTGTAAGAAGTCATATTTCATCAGTATAAATGGTATACTTTTTTTTTTTTTTGTGGAAAAGAGAAGCTTCTGGGTACTCAAGCCTCTCTCCAGCCATAACCCTACAGCCCCATAATACAGTATTGACACTGTTAATAAAAAGGTTGCAAGCTTCACATAGAGTTTGCAAGGTGTCAGGACTGAGGTTTGAGAGGCTTGTTCTGTCTAAACCTTTGTTGAACTGCCTGTTTTAGTAGTAAATGCCAATTTTTTTAATAATTGGCCAGGTGGTTGTAGTTAATCTATTTTATTTTGTTTGTCTTTATATGGTGGTACCACAATGGTTTTATGACTAACATAATGATGGTCTGTTATCAGGTCAGATATCATAACTGAAACCTTGGGAAGTGGAGACACGGGATGTGGTGCAGAGGTGCACAGGCGTGGAATGATAAGAGATGAGGCGGAACAAGCCGGCACAGGAGACATCATGACTGTAAACAACTCATCAGGGGTGAGTTAATGACACGCAAACCTTAAGCTGGGCAAAACTGATTTGAGGAATAGTAAAAAGAACAGCAAAATAGTTACTGACATAACTAGAAGGCACTATATATGGTAAGTTCAGAAGTAAAGTGGAACTGCAGGTCAACGAAAAAAAGGAGCA
Organism: Ardeotis arabs; assembly: GCA_011801015.1. Classification (NCBI taxonomy): domain Eukaryota; kingdom Metazoa; phylum Chordata; class Aves; order Otidiformes; family Otididae; genus Ardeotis; species Ardeotis arabs. Next base: position 4,992 of record JAAGAY010146983.1, on the reverse strand, counting down.
AAGATATAAAAGCATGCTAGAAAACATAAAAATGACCCCAAGTGGATCCTAGAATGAGAAAGAAGAAAACATCAACATGAAGTAAGTGATATGTAAGTTCTGACAACTCATCACTGAAAATAAGACTATTGATCTTAGTATTCAGAAGAACAGGGGATGAGTGAATTGCTAGGAAAAGGGATAGAAACTGAATGTGTGTATAACAATTTTATCTGTATTATTATTATTGTTGTTGTTATTATTGTTGTTATTATTAAGAGTTTTTTCTTTTTAGAGATATATTATTTCTTTTTCTGTAATAGTCAGATCTGGACTAATAATGATTCTTGGATTAGTCTGTAAATATTTGAGTTCTACTAACAATCTATTCTTTACTTTTTCATAGAATCATAGAATGGTTTGGGTTGGAAGGGACCTTTAAAGGTCATCTAGTCGAACCTCCCTGCGAGCAGCAGGGACACATTCAACTAGATCAGGCTGTTCAGAGCCCCATCCAGCCTGGCCTTGAATGTTTCCAGGGATGGGGCATCTACTACCTCTCTGGGCAACCTGTTCCAGTGTTCCACCACCCTCATTGTAAATTTTTTTTTCCTAATATCTAATTTGAATCTACCTCCCTCTATTTTGAAATCATTACCCCTTGTCCCGTCACAAAAGGGCCTACTGAAGAATTTATCCCCATCTTTCCTGTAGGCCCCCTTTGGGTACTGGAAGGCTGCTATAAGGTCTCCCCAGAAACATATTTTTAAATATTTGTTCTCACAAAATACTAGTTAGAAACAGGATAGGAGCCTTTAAAAAAAAAAATTGTCTTTGTCTTATGAATTCTGAAGGAGTTTCTGAAGGCTAATTCAAGCACAAGGTTAAAAAAAAAAAAAGGAGAAAATGCAGATTATATTGTCTACATTAAAAAGGAGAAACAGAGAAGAGTATGCTTCAAGCAAAACATACAACAAGAATACAAAGGTTGTACCCCCACCTGATTCTGTGTGTTAGTGTTATGCAGAATCATAGTTTTGGTTTTTATGTTTTTATTTCACTTTGAGGAAAATGTGATAATATACAATAAAATGTGTTTAATTTGTGTTTATGAGCGGGTCGTTAACTCCAGAGGCACTGACTGTTGATGACAGACTTGCCTAGAAAATTACCAGTATTTAGCCTGCTGTTTTATTAGGATTTTGCTTTATATGCATATATGAAAGGTGTAAGTTTTCAACCTACTTTGAAGAGCTCAAATTTTATTTATATTGGATATGTTTGCAAAAGTATTACAGAACATAAATTTGATATAAAGAGGAAGAACATGAGTATCTAACACAGATTTGCACATATGGGCTGGAAGCAGTAAGCACATACACGTATGCACTTACCCTCCCAAAAGAAAAGCTTATGAAGGAGATAATGCCCTTTTTGGTGGTGATTACTGAATAAAAACTGGAGCTTGGATGTCTCCCTCCTGCCTTCCAAATAGTAATTCATCCTTGCTCTCTACAGAGCATCTCTCCACTCCACGTGGGAAGAAGCTATGCAGTTACATTGGACAAGAAAAAAACGTAAATATGGATTCCACTTCAAAACTCATTAAACTATCAGCATTAAAAGTACCCAGAAATATGCTCTCCATAAAACATACTTTTGCTGCCTGCCAGGGAAGCATCATAGGTTCCAGGTCAAAGATTAGCAGCGATTCAACAAAATATTTTTTTTAAAATTCTACTGAAGAAAAATACACAACATGCCATTTTTTTTTACACTAAATATTATCAAACCATCCACAGATATAAAGACACAGTCAGACACTTCTGCTCTCACTTCTTTGGATGCATTTCAGTAACAGCATAACAGTGACAACAGAAGCATCATATCATCCAAAATGTTAAAAATTGTGAACTGTTTTAACTGCATCTTTTCCTTAAGAAACATAATAACATAAGAAGCCTTATGTTATTAAGAGGTGTGTATTTAATTTGGTTGTCTTGTTCTGTGATGAAATTTAAAAAATTAACTCTAGTCAAATTCTGCTTTTCCTACGGTAGAAAGGTTTAAAATAAAGTATTTTAAAAGGTCTCAGAGTAGGATTCTACACTGGAGAAGTAATTAAGGCATATACCAGCATCAAATCTCTTCCTTCATCAGTGAAAATATTTTGTAATTAAGTTATAATTAGTATGTTTTATAACACTTAAGAGTTACACCCAATTCCTTAATGTTCTAGTTTCTATCAGAAGCTACTATTTTATTCTAAGTATTGCTACCGCATATAGTTTCCTCACTAATGAAAAGATAAACAAACAAAAGAGGCCTAGTCTTTCTCCAAAATCATAAGAGTTTTCCCAGAACATTTTCACATTAGCTGCAAGGATAATAGACCTCTATCAGTGAGATAAGACACAACTGTTAACGTATCTTCAGCTGATTGTCAAGCTTCTAATTATCTCCAGTAGTCTGAAGATTAAAAAAAAGAGTAACTGGATTTTCTGCCTCCAAGATTTTTTGCTATGCTTAGACATTGATGTTCCCCTTTAATCAAGACAACGTTGTTATCACTTCATTAAAAATCTGGAAATAATTTGTCTAGTTACAATTCCAGTAGTTTCTTCCATGTGTCAGTTCACTTATACATTGTCAGATATCATGCATCAGATTTTGCCTGTTAGTATCTTATCTTGGTCCTAAATATGAGTGGTCTTTTTGTTACTGATCATATCAAAACAGTGAAAATATCGATTTTATTGAAAATTTCAACATTTCAAAGTTTTCAATATCTTCTGTGGAAAACATGTTTTGTAAAGGAATTAAATTAAAGCAAGCATAATTTCCAATGGAAATTACAATTCATGTGTCATATGTCATATTGTTGCTAGCATAATAAATTGTAAAAAAATGAAAATATGTTATAAACTCTTTTTATGCAGTGTTTTTACTTCATTTTTATTAGTGACCTCACCAAAAGTCATTTTATTTCTGGCCACGAATCTTACCACAGTAAAACATTTCAACAGAACTTTTCTGATCAGCTTTAACACAGTAACAGTGTGTCCCTGAAAGTAAATTAGCACCTGCTAAATAGATAGTCTGTATTTAAAATTACTGATTTTCTATTTCACTTCAATTTCTGTACAAGGCTTTCTGGCAAAATAAAGAAAATAGGCTTGCAATGTGAAAGCAGGCAAAAGCGAAGAAGAAATTATACACTGTCTGGCAGAAAGGAGACCTGGATCTCCCAGGCCCTGGTGCAGCCAAAGTCCTCCAGGCTCCACACAGAAGCTACCACCACCATGGCCATATGTGTCTCAGTTCAGAAAGCTGGTGAGTGGTATATGTTGGTCTTGTTTAGTGGGGGGGCTATGGTGGCAGCTTCTGCAAGAAGCTACTAGAAGTTTCCCCTTTGTTTGGTGGACTTGGACGGGCCCAGGGCAGACTGGCTGCTGGCCAGAGCCGAGCCAATTGGTGACAGAATGCTCCCTGAAAACACCTCTGCGATAACATGTTTAAGAAGTGGAAAAATTAAAAAAAAAGAAGCAGCAACAGAAGCAGGAGCAGAGAGGGGGACGTGTGAGCCTTGTAGGCTTTGTGGCCATCATCCTCTGGCCTCCCACTAGGCAGCCATCTGGGCCCGATTCAGCCCAGCCCAGCCCGGCTGTAGGAAGTAAACAGAGGACATGCAAAGAGAAAATGAAAGGTATGTACTTGAGCCAATTGTGAAGAATTTCTTGTAAGAGGAACGGCTGCAGACTCCAAGGTCAGTGAAGAAGTAGGGGGAACAGTAATGCTGCTCCTGGCCAGAATTCCCCTGCAGCCCATGGTGATGACAATGGTGGAGCAGGTTGTCCCCCTGCAGCCCATGGAGGTCCAGGGAGGAGCAGAGATCCACTTGCAGCCTGTGGAGAACCCCACGCCAGGGTAGGTGGATGCCTGAAGGAGGCTGTGGCCTGTGGAGGGCCCACTGGGGCAGCTGGTTCCTGAGGGACTGCACCCCATGGAAGAAATGACCCATGCCGGAGCATTATCTTACTTTGGTTTTATCAATAATAATAAACAAATAGTTTCCCCCAAGTTGAGTCTGTTTTGCCAGTAACGGTAACTTTAACGATCTTTCTTTGTCCTTATCTCAAACCTTGAGCCTTTTTGTTACATTATCTCTCCCCTATTCCCTCAGAGGGTGGGGGGATTGAGTGAGAGACTGCTTAGCTTGGTCCCGAGCGGAGCTAAACTATGACAGTCGTGGCTAAAAAGATATTATTATTGCTTTATACCAATGATAATAATTTGTGCAGTGATGAGAAAATAGTACATTACCTTATATGTAAGCTTTTAAATGCATATTTTATATGCATATATAAATATGCATTTTTACTTATGCATATTTGTCAGTTAAGTTCAGCAACTTACTTATAAAATAGACATTACTAAAATTATGTACTTTAGAAGTGACTTTGTTTCATCAGTGAATAAAATGACATCAAATACTTATTTAAAAAACTATACAAAAGGGCAAATCAAAATGACTTAGGGGGTTATTTGAGTAAAAGTGTACTTTATTATGAATATTTCATAATGTGATACATAAATCATTGTGGAAAAGCCTGTACTGCAACTTAACTCAGGGGATGTTGGAAAGGTTAAAGCCTGCTTAAGTAATGAATGAGGGAAGGAAAAAATTCAGACTTTTTCTTGGTAAGGTAAGGTATTGTATCATGACACATTTTTCACAGAATAGATTTATTAACATCTTCAAGCAAAATTTTGCTAAGGATCTTACTCATTAAAGGGGAAAAATGGACTCATGCTGTCATCACCTGCTGTTTCTGCAGTTAGCATTAGAATAGATTTTTCTTAGTCCAAAGTTTTCCTAGGTGTTTACAAGTGATAAGTAAGTCTTAATTTATTTCTTCTCTTTCTTGCAGTATTCCTTCCCCTTGGCTCCCCATCCCCTGCCAAAAAAAAAAAAAAAAAAAAAAAAAAAAAAAAAAAAAAATTTAAAAAAAA
>JAAGAY010146982.1:54083-66021 GCA_011801015.1 Ardeotis arabs | reverse complement strand
AACAGCAGAGTACCCGGGGGCAGGCTTGGCTTGCTCCTTTGTATCTCAAAAGAGGTGGGGTGAATAGACACCGTGATGGGTTTTTATGTTGCTTGCCTATTCTTGTCACTGACATACACATATTTCTTTTGAGAAACAAAAAAAATACTTAAGTCATTTACAAGATGACTTGCAGAAAGGCAAATATTTTGGGTTTGTAATTGATTTGAGGTCAAAATCCTGTAAAACAACAAAGAGATTTAGGCTGTAATTTATAAAAATCTTTTGCTGAGAGTCACAGACTTCAGCTTGCTTTGCAAGCTTGTTGTTTGTAGTTAATACAGCATGCACAGTAGTGATCACCTCTTACCTTTAATTTTCAGTTTGCCGTAGGCCCATCTAACTTCAGCAGCAGTGACTTTCAGGATGAAGAAGGAAGAAGAGGATTTAATTTACATTACAGCTTTCCTTGGGGGACAGAAACAATAGAAACATTGAAGAACCTTGGTGATACTGAGCTGTTACAGATGTATCCAGGGGATAGTTCAAAGTTACTTGTAAGCTTTACTGTATTAAAAACCTTTTCTGATAAAGTTGATAACGTGTGAGAGAAATGGTTTCTTTGCTGGTCCAGTTGCTTAGCATGTGACTGTCTTTTTATTCTCTTATGGTAAAAGCAGGACAATTCATACTTTGCAGTCAGACCTTCATTGTCAAAACCAGATAAAGTAGTGTTTGGGGACTTTTTTTTTTTTCTTTGAAATTAGAAATGAGCTATATTGACACGACAGCAGTTGTCAGTTGCAGAGCCTTTACCTGTGTCTGTCAGTAGATGTTAAGACAAACTCAGTTTGTGTTCTGCAGTATTAACTTCACATCAAAACGGACCTGTGAATGTTTTTTCTTTTCATAGCTTGTCCAGTTCCATATATGTAGAAGTATATGTGGACTAAAGGATTAGAAACACTGCAAATGGCTTTATAGAAGTTACCACACTCAGGAGGGGGAATGCGCTAGAGTGAAGCCTTTCCACTAGATCTATTGGAGAGGGACAAACCTATAGCGAATGGCAATGTTTGAACAGATAAAACGAGAGTAACTTGGTATTTTACCAGTAAATGGCATCCTTCTCCTTGTGACAGTCCTGTCTGTCTTTCCTGGCTTTGCAGCGTCTTTCTATACAGAAGGCAGAAGACTGTAATGTGGGTTGCATAGTGATTGCTCAGAATGTAGGGACAGATCCTTGTGGTCACTTGGAAGTAATCTGTAAACCTCCAAAAGAAAATGCAGAGTTTCAAAGGTATTGGCCGTAGATTTGGATTTATGATCAGAGAGGCAGGACAAGAAAATAATCCCATCCTGCTCTGATTTTCTGCTTTCCCCATTGTTACAATCTTATCTAGTTAATTTACACTTCTAAGATCGCTGGTAACTTTTTAATATGTGTCTGATTGTATTTAAAATGTAATAGGGATGCTTGAGCTCAAAGCCTTATTACAGATTTAAAGTAAATGAAAGACTCTCTGACACAGTATTTGAGGTATCCCTTTGTGGTTTTGGTTTTCTTTTCAGGGCCGAGATGGAAGGAAGAATGTTATTCCTCATGTTCTGTCTGTGAGTGGAAATCTGGACCGAGGAGCGTTAGCATACCTCTTTGATTCTCTGCAGCTAGCTGGAAATCCGTTAACAAAAAAGAAGAATTCACAGAGAAAGGTAACTTTCTGTAGAAAGTGCGCGGAAGAATTACTGATGTAAGGCAGGGGTAGGTCTAAGTACAAAACCCACAGTGTGGTAAATTCAGCCATGGAAATATTTCCCTTTTCCACATCTCCATCCTCTGTTCCTTTCCCCAACAGGCACAGAGAGAACGCTTCTCACTGGTAGCAATAGGCTGGCCCCATGGGACTGCCTCTGCAGTCCTGTTCACCTATATAAGCAATTTTTCTCTCATTCTGGGGTCACCTTTCCTGTTTTACCTTCTCTCTGATGAGAAGGTAGGCTCTCGCCATGCAAGTAATGAAGGAGTTGAGAGGAATTGGAATGTAGCTGCTGTGCGTGAGAAAGAGGAGTTTGTCTTTTCCAGCAGCATTTGAAGGTTGCTGAGAAGAGTAGAAAAAGTGGGTCACAGGTGGTAGTGGGGCATTTCCCCAGGGACTGTAATTATTCCCACTTTTACCCTGGTTTTCTGGAGTTATGCTAGCCTTCAGACAGTACTTGCTAATCATTTGGTCTTTAAGAACAGGCAGTAGACTGGATGGTAACTGCTGGGCTGTCTCTGATCGCTCCGACTCCATTAAAGATGATTGAGTTCTGCTAACAAAACCTCATCTCTTTTCTAGGGCTCAGCCAAAATGGAATAATTTCTGCCACGCTAACCTACCTGGCATGTGTGCTAGTTATATGGAATACAGTTTGCTTCTAATGCAGGATTTTGTGCTATGAGAAAATTTTGCATGTTTAGAACCTTAATTTCAGTGAAAATATCAAATGGCTTCTTAATATTTCCTAGTTTTAATATTTCCTAGAATTTCACAGTAAATACATTTAGTAATCTGTTGCTTTTTTCAAAATTATTAGGTACTTAAGCTTCATCCTTGTTTAGCACCTCTTAAAGTGGCCCTGGATGTAGGAAAAGGTCCAACGACAGAGCTGAGACAGGTAAGTTGTAAGGAAGTATTTTAATTGTGAGCATTGACTTTCCATGTAACCCTCTGTTACAATTCAGACACTGTTCACGCTGGGGAAAATCGTGCTGCTGCTTTAATTCTTGGAGATCCGTGGTTGTACACTGTGCAGCTTGTGAGTCACAGCCAAAGGAACACACTGCAGACAGCGAGTAGTAGATGCCTGCCTTGCCTTAACACACTGCTTTTGGTACTGTTAATAGGGTTGATATTTGTTCCATGCAAAATTAAGGAAAATAAATAACAAGGTCCCTCTCAACTTGTTAATCTTTCAGAATTATCTTAATTCATGGGTCACATCTTCAGAAAGATTTTTTGGAAGTGTTTACTGAAGTCAGTCATTAAGCCAGTCACGCTAGAAGGGAGGAAATTTACACTGGCATGTTTTTAAAATAGAAATGGAGATTTACTTGCCAAGCCACTTTCTACTTTGAGATTATTTCAGCCAGAAAATTAACATCAGCTAGGAATGTTAATGCCACACATACTAGAGTTTTAATGTTTTTTTTTTTTTTTTTTTAGAGGATTTCAAACCCTCAAAGTCTGTCTTTTAACTTTTGTTTTTAAATAAACACAGGTTTGTCAAGGACTGTTCAATGAACTGTCAGAAAATAGAATTTCTGTATGGCCGGGTTATCTTGAAACCGTGCAGGTATCTCTGGAACAGCTTTATACAAAGTAAGGAGAACAGTCTTTTGTAAATTAAACTATGAAGGTGAAAGATGATTTTCTGTGGACTAGCGAAAAGTATGCCTGTTTTCAGTAAGAAGTCATCGAGTGCGGTAACCACATGACTGAAGGCATGTATTCCAACTATAAACTTGGATTCAATTAATTTTATTACAAAGAGCAGTGTCACTTAATTTTTTTTAATTAAGTGAAGTATAAGCCCTTCACACTTCATCTTTGTTTCTCTGGCACTGTGAAATTCCTTTTAGAGACTCTCGTATTGGAAGTAATTTTCTTAAGATGAGTCATAAGCTCACAGAACTGTTTCCCACCCTCACCCCCCATTTTTGCATCTGGACTGGTTCTGTGTTTCATTCTTAAATACTGTTTCAAATAGCACTTAAGCACTGTGTCTGGTCTTGAACCTAGAAGTTCAAGTCTGGAATTATTACCATGAGTTGTATGTGATGAAATTATTTGTGGAAATAAAAACTGCTATTCCAGTTGAGGCCTTTGATCAGTAGTGAATTTTGAGCATATCGCTGCTCATGTCAATGGATCTTGAGGATGTTGATGAATATTTTTTCCTGAGAGAAAATACATGGCACTATTTCTTCATGCATGGTAGTTTTCAAAGTAAGTCTGGCTATTAAATAACAGAAGAACAATATATTCTGCTTTTACAAAAATACTCTTGTAATAGGTCACTAAATAACATTATTTTTATGTACTAAATTAAGAAATGTAATCGGGCAAGCAAGGAATGGCAACAAGAAAACTGGTGTCTTCACACTGGACTTAGTACAGTATAGCAGAATGAATACTGACAGCTTATGGTCATTTGTACATAACTTATCTGAATTTTTCATACACCAAAAGCAGTAACAGGTGTGTTCTTTTCTTTGCAGGTATGATGAGATGAGTGTTCTCTTCACGGTCTTGATAACCGATGCCACTCTAGAGAATGGAGTGGTCCAGCTGAGAAGCAGAGACACCACCATGAAGGAAATGATGCATATTTCTAGGCTGAAGGACTTTTTGACTAAGTATATAACAGCAGCAAAAAATGTGTAAACTTACACTCATGGAATAAAAAGATTTTCTTAAACATCTGTGCATGAACTGGCTTCTACAGTGTCATGGACTCAGTTGTTTCTCTGCAAATAGTTCTGCTAAAACTTGGTGGTGCATCTGTTTTTTGTCAAATCTAGACCCTGTAGGTCTTCAAGGTTACCTTGAAAAGGCAAAGAGACTAACTTGTCCCTTGTTAGCAGGGCTAACCATATTCTCTTTCATGTCTTCAGTTTTACTGTCCTATTAAAAATACTCCATCCTAACCTAACGATTCATCATTCATCTGTGTATTGCTGACACAGTCACGGTCTCTGGAGAAAAATGGTATTTTATATAAAAGACTTTCAACTCTTGAATGTATTAATAACATAGTATCTTTCTACTAGCTGTTTGTAGGAATGTATTTTAATCACATGGCCTCAGTTCTTCAACATTTAAGCTACTTCATCTTGCACTTGATAAACATAAAAATCAGAAAATCAGAAATACATTATCAAGAGTACCAGAGGAAATAGAAAAAAATACATTGTAAACAGTTTTTTACACATTTTTGTGGGCAAAAATGTCTGTACATGGAAAATGGTGGGAAAAGGCTAATATATGATCATATTTGTCCTCTAGCTAATTGTTGTAGTCAAAATTAGATACAAGAGTTTGCAGAGAAATGAAATTGAGTGATTCTGATCTGTAGATTTACTACCTGTGTACAGCTTGTTAAATCACTAAAGTGCTTTAAGGTGTATGTAACAAGGCATGCAGCCACTGATAGTCATCAGTGCCATGAAACACAAGAATTTGCCTTAAAAATTTATTCTATTAATATAGTGCTTCTTTAAATGTAAACAAGTTATTTGTAAGAATAGTATTAATTGCTGCATAGTGTTATTATGCTAGATACAAAGCAAGGTTAGCGTAGTGTGGCTGTGCGACTTACTGAACTCATGGAATCCTACACAAGCCGGCTATGGAATGCCATTAAAACAGCTCAGAAACATCTAAGAAACAGCCTATAGCAGGATGCAGAATTTGTTTTGGAGTTCACTGTCCCAAAAGTTAATTTTAGCATCCTATCCCTACTCTTGAGAGCTGAAATAATGTTGAACTGAGGAAATCGCCATCCTTGTTGTGACGTAACAGCAGGTACAGAGGCCAAATGTGGCCTCTGGGTGTGTGCCTGAGAGGACAACACAGTTGAGATTTTTTCTTTTTTTTTTTTTTAATACTTGAGTAAGGCCTTTTGATTGTCTTATGTTTGCATATAATCCAGTTTCTATTTCAGAATTGTTAAATGTACAGGAACTTGGGTCCAGGTGAAAGCTTTACGTAATGTCTTCCTTTCTGTTTATTCATGAGAGGGATATAATGCCAGACTTGTGACCAGCAAGATCTTAACCTGACAGTGATTACATTGTTTTGTTTCATTTTGGTTTTTATGGTGCTGCTTAGGCAATAAGCTGCTGTTTTGTCTTAATGGGATTGCTATTTGGGTCTTTGCTAATTCTAATTTTTATCCATTCTTCTAAGTTGAAGTCCTTAGAGATTTTTGACTTGAAGATTTTGCTTGCTGGTAGAGGATGAGCGATATTGTCTGCCTACAAAATAATTAGTCCAGGAAACTAGTATCTAAACATTCTCTCTTTCTGTGCAGGCTTGGTGGTACTTACCACATAACACGTATTACTGAAAGATTCTTTAAAAATATGTGATTAAGTTAATCACAAAAGAGATCTTACCTTGTACTCAATCTCTGATGAAGACCTTTGAATACACTGTAGCCCTCTTCTCTAAAAGCGAGAATAACATAATTTCTTTTTGTTTGGTACAGATACACAACTGAAGAATTAATATACCATCAGCAAACTGGTCACTAATAACATCTCCTCCGTGGTTTCATAATGAGGCTGTTGAATCTTTGGGTCATAGAATTGTGATAGGCTTTTTATTTGGGGGTTTTGTTTGCTTTTTTTTTCCCCTCAAAAAAGTCTTAAAGTTATTTTAAGTAAGCAAGCATTTTCAATATGTAACTGCTACTGTCTAAACCTTGCCTCCACCCAGCAAAATTCTCCCAAAACCTATTTGTGCACATCAGATGTCTCATATTATAGCTTGAGGTTTTCACCTTTTCCATCTTCTCTTCTAGTAACAGGAAAGTTGACATATTCTTCTTCTGGTTTAACAAGCTCTGGATTAAAGATGATAAACAGCAGTTAACTCAATTACAAGAGATTGACCAGACTCTGTTTTTTAATAATCCTGACAGAAATCAGGGAAATTCCATATTGACTATAAATCTGCCATGTTTTCTGTAGCAGTCATGGGCTTACCAGAGCTATTGTCCCTGTCCTTGCAGGCTGTGTGGGCAGGATGCGGATTGATACCTGGCACGAGCACTGAGCTAACACAGCAGAGCAGCTAGAATTCTGTCTGCTGTGTGAACAGGAAGGCCGATTTATTCAGAGAGAATTATTCTCTTTTTGATACTTAGAAACAGGAAAAATAATAACTTTTGCTGTTGGTTTGTTCTGGGGGTTTCTTTTTCCCTTGAAAATACTGATATTCACATACAAGGCAAACGCAGAAAACGACAAGATAATAGCATTGTGGCTTTTGTGTCATGTCTTCATTGTTGAGTATTCTCTGCAACTGAAGTAGCACAATGTCTTAACATAGGTCAGTTGCTGTGTTGTCCAACATTCATACTTTCAGTTTGAAATGCCATTGAGTCATGTCAAAGTTAAGAAACATTAAATTGTGTTTCTGTACTGAAATATTTTGAACAGAATGTGGGAGCTATGTAAGCTTTTTATTTTGCTACAACTTGCGTATGGCCCACTTTTGTCTCTTAGTTAATGGGCATTGCACCTGTGATCTACTGTCTTTTAATTTTATTTTCTTCTATAATGGCTATTTCAATCCTCACCATGAGTTACCAAATGCAATTCTTAATTTTATTTCTGTTTTGTGTATAGAACGTTTAACCGGTTGCCGTTTTGGCTGTGTGGCTGACAGTGCCAAATATGGATCCAGAGGAACTTCAAATAATGCCTCTGCCAGGCATGGTGAGTAGCAGTATTAGCTCACTTACTCAGTGGTAGTAGGTGCTTTTGCAGTACCTGAAGAAATTTGCCCATACGGGCTACAAATAGTACAATAGCATTCTTCAACCAAGCTCCCACAGTAAGTTCCATGACTCCAGGAGGAGTAATATGAACTTACCAATCTCTGTGTATATGACGTAGTTTTCAGAGTCTCCTGTGCTCATTGTTGAGGTAAGGCCAGTTGAGGACCTAGTAGACTTAAATTTTTCTGCAAATTGTAAAAGAAAAACAAACATATGCCTATATACATACATCATTTTTTTTTTTAGAGGGAAATAAACAACTCCCTGATATTTTTTTTGACTACGTGGAGTTCTCAGATAATATTATTCTCATGATAAAAATTGCCAAGGGCATTTTTAATAGAATTTCCTTTCTTTACTAAGAACAATGAGGTCAAATTCCTTCCAACATTTATGTGTATTAAATTAGATGTTGCTTTGCTTCCCCCATCCCAGACGTGCCATCTAAAATACAGCTCAGAGGTTTTTCCTTATCAATGTTTTGGTGAGTTGCCTATGCCAGTTAAGAGGAGACTTGATAACATCCTAGAATACCGAGAGCAGAAGTCTACTTGTAACATGATGTTTACATGCTAAAAGATATTGACAACATAAAAGAGCACTTCTGGAAGATGAAACAGACATTCAAATAACTCACTTGCTTTATATGATGGAATTATGAAAAGTGGAATTGCCACAGCAAATCCTATTATGAATAGTAGCAAGATCAGCCCAAGAGAAATGATCAAGGGTTGAGAATGGCTCCTCTCTTCTGCCAAAAAAAAAAAAAAAGTGTTTATGCAATTAAATGTTTCAAATTCTAAGTATTTTCTGTAAATTAAAATCAGGACACTGCATTTATTTCAGCTTCTGGTTTAACTTAGTAGACTCCCAAGTGTGCACTGCCACAGCAGAAGGAATAGAGCTTGCTGGTACCAGTAGACTCTCTTTCATAGGACCAGAAAGAAAAATGAAACTAGACTCACAAAATGAAACTAGATTCACTGAAGTTAATCTTTTACGGACATCCTTCATGGTCACTGCAACTTCTACTGCTATCGAGGCTGCATGGAATTCTAGCTTTTTGCATTAAGTGTAGAAACTCAAATTATTTTTTTAGTGTAAAACAATTATATTTTGAACATGACATTGCAGAAACAAAATTTCTGGCTAAAAAACTTGCATTGTTACAACATTCTGAATTTTGTGCAGTCCCTGTTTCTTGACAGTGGTAAATGGTTTCATGCACGCATACCTGCTAAAGTAAAGTTGAAACTGTTGCTGTATTTGGTATTAAGTGTTGCTGTATTAAAGCTATTTTCAGCTCTGCATTTATAGTTTCCAAAGTCACTAGAAGAATTGATAAATAGAAAAATCACAGCTGCTTCTCTCTTCTGCATCTTCACTGGGGGAGAGATGCTTCGTCTTCCTTTGAAGAATGTGTATGTGATAGGAAGAGAGCCTTTCTCTGAGAGACAAGACAGGGTCACGTTCTGGCCTTTCTTTGCTTGAGGGGTGAGTGAGCTCAGCACTGGTTTGGAAATTGGCTCTGTAAAAACAAAAATTGAAAAACTGAAAAGACTGCATCACTGAATACAGGACAAGCTCCAGAGCAAGATCCAGAGTTAAGTGGCAACATTGGCAAATGAGATGGGCATCGAGAGCAGAGGGCTCAGTGACCCCTATCAGAATCGCACTGCCTAATCCTAAAGAAACAGCCATTTGCAGTAAAGTTCAGCTCCACTGTCCAGGCTGGCACACACTGCAGTCCAAAACAGCAGCTGCCGCAAACAAACCCCTGACTCCTGCTGCTGCAGATACATTGCATCAGGCAGGGCCTGTTGTGATAGGACAAGGGGTAATGGTTTTAAAATAGAAGGAGGTAGATTTGGACTGGACATAAAAAATTTTACACTGAGGGTGGTGGAACACTGGAACAGGTTGCCCAGAGAGATGGTGGATGCCCCATCCCTGGAAGCGTTCAAGGCCAGGTTGGACGGGGCTCTGAGGAGCCTGATCTGGTTGGAGATGTCCCTGCTCCTTGCAGGGGGGTTGGACTGGATGGGCTTTGAAGGTCCCTTCCAACTCAAACTATTATATCAGTCTATGGCTATGTGCCCCTAAATATGGCCATGTGCTGAGAAGGTGTATAGGAAGACATACCTATAAGGGTGAAGTTGAGGCTGTTGCTGTATTTTCCGCCGCTGGAGAAGTTATTCTCAGCTTTGCATTTGTATTCACCCATGTCACTGGCAGAGCTGATAGTCAAGTTAAATAAACCAGGGGTCAAGTCTGGCCTATTTAAAATGGATACCATCTGATTGCGTTTAAACAATGTGTATCTGACAGGTGGAGATCCAGATTCTGAGTAACAGGAGAGGCTCACATTCTGGTTCATCGCTACATTCAAAGTCTCCTGAACAGGTCTGAGCTTGGGATTGGATAGCATCTCTGTAAAGAAGAAACTTCTGAGTGAGTTCACTGCACCTATCATCCAAAACTCTCAGATTTCTCCCAAAATATATTGAGGAACAGGCTATACTTATTTCTGTTGAAACAGACGGTTATATTTTTTCTACTTCTGGTAGCAGGCGACACAACTTTGTGTTTTTCCAAATCAGTATGCAGCTTCAAACACTTGGAAAATGCATGTCTTCATACAAAAGAGAGCATATACACACAAAGCCAACTGATGTATCCAGATGAACCAACAAAACCACTTTTGAACTACAGCAGCAATGAAAATAGTAGGAGTATAAAAGATAAATATAAATATTATTGGGTGTTGACTGTAGGAGAAAGTAACCTTACATGCTAGTTGAAAAGTAGCATGTGAACTTGAAAGTAAAAGCCGTATTTTATTTGTGGCTATATGTAAATAGGCAGAATTAACCTTGCATAAGTCGACTGAACTTTTGAAAAGTGGCAGCAGGAGCCTTGACAGTATCAAATTAGTTTGCTTTTATGAGATCATACAAATCAATTTGTAATAAAAACTCGTAATGTCTTTTCAGTGAAAATTGTAACAAACTAGTCATGACTAAGATAAATTATGACTTCTAGAGGGGAAAAAAATGTGTTGTAACAGCTTAAAGCAATTTTGACTGCATGTACAAGTCAGCAAAGAGACAGTTAACTTTGCATAGAAACTTGTGAACTGCCGCACCACAGATGAGGGAAAATGATTCAATTTTACACAAAGGTTTTGGACATTTTAAAATCCCTCTCCCATTTTTTTGTTAACAGTCTATTTGAGCACGTATCTTAAAACCAAAAGAAGATAACTTACCTTTGCCCTTTGCAGTAGTTTTCTGAATCTGCTGAGACATTTGAACTAAGAGAAGAAAAGAAAGCTTTCAGACAAGAAACAATGGTTCTTGTTTAGAAAGATTTGTAATATGTAATAAGTATGTCCTTGGCTTACGGTAGGAAGACAGCAGAATTGTGAGAAAAAACATCTTCTTGATACTGAGCAAGACAGCTGGTGGAGTTACACTAACAAGATCTTTAAGGAGTGGCTCTACGGGTTGAGGAAGTTGTATATATGGAAACAGTGCTGATCTTTACTGATGTTTATGTAAAGTTTTTGTCGTATTCCGCTTACATTCAGCCTATGGCAGACACAGCAGTGGGTAAAAGAAAAAGCTGTGGAGTGAGGAGCAGCAGTTTGGATACCAATAAACTTTACACAGAGTTGTTCTAAAATGTAGCTGACATAATCAGCAGTTCTCCATGTGAGAGAACTGTGTCGCCATGCGGTACACAAGACTGTAATCTTTCTAGCACTGTTCTTATAAGGGAATGAGATCACTGATTCATGTCAAACAGCCACATGATTTCTAGAGATAATGCAAGTGATCACACAACTGAGACCGAGGGAGTAGGTGGTACCAGCTTGTTTTAGCAGCAATATATTTTTTTTAAAAATTGTCCAAAAAAATAAAAAGTACCAAATCTATACAAGTTTTAAGATCCTAATAAACATTTCTAGATAGCCAGCTTGTTAGGGAAATATTCTGGTCAAACTTCAAGTATTAAACTGTGAGGAGATGAGATCTTGTACTAGAAAGTATAAATCTCATAGTGGACTTGAGGTCAACACCACTGCAGAATTTGATGACAAATTTGGTAATCTAATCAGTAATATAAAGCTACACAATTACAATTACAGCAAATAGATGTTCTTTATTTGACATCCTCTGGTCAAAGTAAATGTAATCTAACTCTAGGGCCTGTTGTATGTGAAGAAGTAACTAATACAGAGAATGTCTTAGAAGTGGTGGTGTGATCCTTGCCTTATTATTTGTCTCCAGTTTCTGAAGGTAACAAGGCCCTACAGACTCTGTCCTCTCCTCCTGTGTAATACAAAATCCCCCCCAAAGCCTTATTTGTTGCAGCATTGCAAAGTTTCATTGCAAAATTTTGTGTCTAA